>CM046875.1:518455584-518565584 GCA_025667525.1 Glebionis coronaria
CTAACCGCGACCTATTCAATTATAAGGATCGAGTTACGATATGAAAAATTATATTAATAAAAGACACGACACCCTAGTTGTGCTTGACGAAACCTTACGTTTACGGAAAACTACGACAAATAAAAGTCGGTTATTAAACGGCCGGGTTTTACGGGTTAAATTATACCCTTAATTTATAAAATTCGTTTTATGGGCTTTAACTAAACTTAATATATACACTTGGCCCAAAATGGGTCCAATATCCTCACTCACAAACCGGCCCAAGGGTCATATGACCCGGCCCGGCCCATAGGCGATATAAACAAGGAACACAAAGGAGTAAATATGCGTGTGTTTACTCACACAACTCTCAAAAACAGAGAGTCACTCTCTCTCTCTTCTCTCGAAATATCCCCACCGCCCCACTCTCATCTCTCTTCTAATCTGGATCGGTTCATCCCTTCCATGGCTATCATGTTTTCAGTTTGCATATAACAATCATATATGGGGTGGTCTGAGGTGTTTAGATCGCGTGAGATGTGGGGTTTCATCCCCACATCAAACCGATTGGGTTTCTGATGTGTTCATCCTTATGGTCACGTTAATCATCAGCCAAAATCAAAGATAAGTTGTTTCTCCTTATTTTCTTTTAACAAAAAGTTAATTGATTTTCGATTTATAAAAGATCAGTGGGTTTGATTAATTTGTATAAACTTGTTGAGAACCATATGGCTCTCGGATTTGAAATAACGAATTAGGGTTTCAAAATATTTGGGGGTTTTTGCATATCTCGTTTTCAATTAAATTAACTATTGGATTCGGGTTTAGATTAGGTTTAATTAGTGTTTTAATTAATAAAAATCAATCTAGGGTTTATATAAAATTGGGGGTTTTTACATTTGGTTGATACTCATGATTATGTGGTGTTTTTGGAATGTGGAAAATGTTAATTTAATGTTTAAAAGGTTTTTAATTTCTAGGGTTTCGATTTGAAATGGGGGTTTTTATACCCGCGGCATGATTGAGGGTTTTTATGGTGTTTCTGTAAAATGAAAGTGGTTAAGACATTCGGATTATGTGGCATTGATTGTTGATAGTTTCGGCAGAAAATAAGCAATTTGGTTGGCTTGGTTTGGTTCTCGGTTTGGCCTTGAATTGGGTCTCGGTTTGGTTTGGCTTGGGTCTCGGTTTGGTTCTTGGCTTGGTCTTGTTTGTGGTCTTGGTTGGGTCTCGGTTTGGTCTAGGTCGGGGTCTCGGTTTGGTTGACAGAAAAGTAAGGTCATAGTCATGTTCAAGTATTAATACTAAGGTTTAACCTTTTCAGTTTTTAGTTAAAAATAAGACCGTTACAAAGACTAACACATTGGTTTGATTATTCGTAGGTTTGTCAAAGACGAGCACAACTAAGACTTCATAAAGGAAAACGAAGAGACGAAAAGACTCACAATGGGATGTTAAGTTTCGGTTTGCAGGTTCGGACGAGATGGAAGGCTTGACTCTTTCGGTTTTGCAGGTTTGGACGCGACGTGTGGGTCGGCTGGACACTAATCTTCACCTTACCCAGGAGTTTGTATTTGAAAGACTTGTACAGAATTTGTGTTTGTAATTTGGACTGTGAAAAACTTTGTGTGTTGTGTTTGGACATTGGGTAAACTTTGGATTTGTATTTAATCATGTATTGTTAATCTAGGGTTAGATTCAAGCTGAAAATGGTAACTTGTGATATATCCAAATTGGGTAAACTAGACATGTGTGCTGTCTTGTAGTGGTTAGTGGGTAATAAACTATGGGGTTTATTTGTAGCTGGAAATGTGACTGAAATTGGGACACTTGTTAAGCAAGTTTTTGCAATAAACATGAATGAAGGTTTATACTTGAATATTTGTACATGCTGTAACAGTTATATAACTTGACTCGGGTTCGACGGGTATTCAAGTTTAGACGCGAAACTGAATAACACGACTCTATAACCGTTTGGCACACGATCCAAACAAAGGCAATTATGCGAGACTTCACGTGATCTAGTAAGTATATCAAATAAATGTACGGCAAACA
Source organism: Glebionis coronaria (assembly GCA_025667525.1). NCBI lineage: Eukaryota > Viridiplantae > Streptophyta > Magnoliopsida > Asterales > Asteraceae > Glebionis > Glebionis coronaria. The sequence goes on from CM046875.1 coordinate 518,457,619, forward strand.
TAATACGCCCACCAATTTCGTGTATTGCATTCAACTTAATAATCGCGAAAAACTCGAGATGTTACATATGCTCTCCCTAAAAAGGGCTTTGTCCGCAAAGCAAAATAATTAACATATTCACGTCGACAACTCGTCGGTAAGCAATTAAAGTACTCGTACTACATGAATAATTTAAGATGGAAATTTGACGGATGTCACAGTATTCCCATGTTTTAGAGATTTCATCACGAAATCAAGACGTTGTTGTAGTAGGCTGGTTAGCGAAAAGATGAGGATACTTGCTCTTGAATTGATCTTCACGTTCCCACGTGTATTCTGGACCTCTACGCGCATTCCAACGGATCTTCACAATAGGTATACGGCTTTGCTTGAGTTGTTTGACTTGACGTTCCATAACTTCTACTGGTTCTTCTACAAAGTTGAGTTTGTCGTCGAGTTGAATCTCTTCCAAAGGGATAACGAGTGTCTCGTCGGCTAAGCATTTCTTCAGATTGCAAATGTGGAACACATTATGCACTCGGCTAAGTTCTTGGGGTAATTCCAAACGATAGGCTACGGGACCAATCCTCTCTATAATCTTGAAGGGTCCAATGTAACGAGGATTTAACTTTCCACGCTTTCCAAAGCGAATCACACCCTTCCAAGGTGAGACCTTCAACATGACTCTATCACCAACCTCAAACTCAAGGGGTTTGCGTCTCATGTCAGCATAACTCTTCTGTCGATCTCTTGCGGCTTGCATACGGCTCTTAATCTTAAAGATCTTCTCAGTAGTCTCGTGTAAAATCTCGGGTCCAGTGAGTTGTGCTTCACCGACCTCTGCCCAACACACGGGTGAACGACACTTCCTACCATACAGTGCTTCGAACGGCGCTGCCTTAATGCTAGTATGATAACTATTGTTGTATGAGAACTCCACCAGAGGTATGTGTCTATCCCATCTATTTCCAAAGTCAATCACACAAGCTCTCAGCATATCTTCTAAGGTTTGAATGGTCCGTTCACTTTGACCGTCAGTTTGGGGGTGGTACGCAGTGCTCATATCCAACTGCGTTCCCAACGCCTTCTGCAGTGACTTCCAAAACTGCGAAGTAAATCGGCTGTCTCGGTCGGAGATTATAGACACAGGCACACCATGCTTCGTGACTACTTCCTCCAAGTATGTCCTTGCTAACTTATCCATTCCATCAGTCTCCTTGATGGGTAGGAAATGAGCCGATTTGGTGAGTCGGTCGACGATTACCCAAATCGTGTCGAATCCGGCTGCGGTCTTTGGTAGCTTGGTGATGAAATCCATAGTGATCCTTTCCCACTTCCATTCTGGCAGTTCGGGTTGGACCAATAATCCTGATGGTTTCATATGTTCGGCTTTGACTTTGGCACAAGTCAAACACTTGCTAACGTATGTAGCAATATCCGCCTTCATGTTCGGCCACCAATACAACATCTTCAGATCATGATACATTTTGTCAGATCCCGGATGTATGGAGTACTTTGACTTATGCGACTCATGCATAATCAAGGATCGTAGGTCACCATGGCATGGTAACCAACTCCTATTATCAAGGCATAACGTTCCATCCGAACGTGCTTCTAACTTCTTTATCATTCCTCCAACATCTTCAGTCTTGCGAATTTCTTCCTCGACTGCTTCTTTCTGAGCCTTGAGAATTAAGGATGGAAGGTCTAAGTCAATGGTCATCACTAAAGCCTTCACCCTAAGAACTCTCTCCTTTCGACTCAAAGCGTCGGCCACGACATTTGCCTTTCCCGGGTGATAACGGATCTCGCAATCGTAATCACTGAGCAACTCTAGCCAACGTCGTTGTCTCATGTTGAGTTCCTTTTGATTCAAAATATGTTGTAGACTCTTATGATCAGTGAATACAACACACCTAGTACCATAAAGGTAGTGTCTCCAAATCTTCAAGGCAAACACCACTGCTCCCAACTCTAGGTCATGAGTCGTGTAGTTCTTCTCGTGCACTTTTAGTTGTCTTGATGCGTAAGCTATGACCTTAGTCCTTTGCATCAGTACTGCACCTAACCCTTTTATGGATGCATCACAATACACCACAAAGTCTTCATTACCCTCGGGTAGGGCTAGTATAGGTGCTTCACACAACATCTGCTTCAATGTCTGGAATGCCAAATCTTGATCCTCTTTCCACTCAAACTTCTTATCCTTTTGAGTCAATTCCGTCATTGGTTTAGCTATCTTGGAGAAACCTTCAATGAATCTCCTATAGTAACCAGCAAGACCTAAAAATTGGCGGATCTCCGTGGGTGTTGTTGGAGTCGCCCAATCCTTCACGGCATCGATCTTAGCAGGATCAACGTGAATACCACTGCTGTCGATTACATGCCCAAGGAATTGCACTGTGTTTATCCAAAACTCACATTTGGAAAACTTTGCATATAACTTCTCCTTCCTTAGCAGCTCTAATATGGTCTTCAAATGTTCCTTGTGCTCTTCTTCATTACGAGAATAGATGAGAATATCATCGATAAATACAATCACGAACTTGTCCAAGTATGGTTTGCAAACTCGGTTCATGAGATCCATGAATACCGCAGGCGCGTTTGTCAATCCAAAAGGCATAACTTGGAACTCGTAGTGTCCGTACCGGGTTCTAAAAGTCGTCTTATGAACGTCTTCCTCTCTAACCCTTAGTTGATGATATCCTGACCTTAAATCGATCTTCGAGTATATGCTAGATCCTTGCAATTGGTCGAAAAGATCGTCAATTCTTGGCAATGGGTAACGGTTCTTTATCGTCAGCTTATTCAATTCTCGATAATCGATACACATTCTAAAGGATCCATCTTTCTTTTTGACAAATAAGACCGGCGCTCCCCAAGGTGAGGAACTTGGTCTAATGAAACCTTTGTCAGAAAGTTCCTTTATCTGTTCAGCTAACTCCGTCATCTCGGCTGGTGCTAGACGGTATGGGGCTCTAGCAACAGGCGCGCCTCCTGGTGTAAGCTCGATGTGAAACTCCACTTGCCGTGCTGGTGGTAGTCCGGGTAAATCCTCTGGGAATACGTCCGGAAAGTCTCTAACGATCGGTACATCTTCCACCTTCTTCTCGTGATCTTCTTCTCCTTCCTTTTGTGTTACTTGAACCAAGAATACCGGACATCCCTTCTTAATGTATCTTTGGGTCCTGATACATGAGATGACTTCCAATCTTGAGCCATTCTTCACTCCACTTCTTTCGCCTTGTATGATGAGTACGTCGTTTCCATAAGGAACACGGACGCACTTCTCATGACATACGATCTCCGCGTGATGCTTCGACATCCAATCCATTCCAATGATGACGTCAAAACTTCCTAATTCTATAGGGAGTAGGTCGATACTAAACGAACGACCTTGTAACCTTACACTACATCCCTTCAGGATAACGTCGGTGGTTATTGACTTCCCATCGGCTAACTCTACATTATACTTAACGTCTAACGCAGTAGGGGTAACATTTAGGCGTTCACTAAATATAGACGACACAAAACTCCTATCCGCACCAGAATCAAATAGTACTGAAGCATAGTTGTTATTGACTAGAAACGTACCAGTCACAACATTGTTGTCTTGCACTGCAGCTTCAGCACAGAGATGATACACTTTGCTAGGTGCCGTGAATCCTCCAGGAGTACTAGTTGTGGCTCGGTTATTCCCTCCTCGGTTCCCTTGATTCTGTCTCTGGTTCCCTTGGTTGTGATTTTGATTCCCTCGAATCTGGTTACCACGACCTTGGTTCCCACTGCTTGGACACTTGTTCTTGTAGTGACCTTTCTCTCCACATCCAAAGCAAGTGACATTTGCTCCTTGGCCACCTTGCGTTCCAAGTCCTCTTTGATTAGTAGAACGAGGTGGTGCTCGACATTCCTTTGCCTTATGTCCTGCCTTCCCACAATTGTAGCACGTAGGGGGACATGCTCCTTCGTGGTGTCGGCCACACTTTCCGCAAAAAGGAAGTCTTCCAGCGTAGTTTCCAGTATTACCTTGTCCAGCAGTAAACACCCTTGCTACTTCTTGTCGCTTGTTCTGGTTGTAGTTGTTTGGGTTGTTGCTATTGTTGGTATTGTTGTTGTAGTGGTTGCCAGACCACTTTCTTTTATCCCCAGTATTTTCTCCTAACTCCTGTACTACTTGGTACATCAGACTTTGAGCCATATCGATTGCCTCGTGCAAATCAGTTGGCTTGGATGAAGTCACGTTCCCTTTGATGCTCAAAGGTAGTCCTTCAATGTATCGTTCCAACAATCGGTCGTCATTGGGCACCATTTCAGGACATAACAAGATCAGCTCTTGAAAGCGCTGATTGTAAGCAGTAAGAGCAGTGCCCTTGACCTTCAGGTTCCACAGCTCAACTTCCATCTGCTTGACTTCATTTCGTGGGCAGTATTTCCTCACAAACATAGCTTTAAATTCGCTCCAGGGCGTCGCTTGGGCAATGTCAATGGTCACTGCACGAGCATAGACGTTCCACCAAGTCAAAGCACCATCCACTAACGTGCTTGACGCAAACTTCACCTTATCAGCTTCAGCGACATTGCTAATCCCAAATTGGGATTCTAGCTTCTCAAACCATCTGGTTAATCCTACTGCTCCTTCAGTACCGCGGAAACTTACTTGCGTAACTACACGAAATTCCTTGTAGGTACAAGTCCGTGCAATATCATTTGTAGCTCCTTGGTTGGTCTCCTCCTGTGTGCTAGCTGTACGATTTGCTTCAGCGGTTGCGAGTGCCTCGGCCACTCGTTCGGCTATCATTTGGCTTAGCATGACGGTGTCAATTCCACCGGTAGCGGCTGGTGGATTCTGCGTTTCGGATCTTCTAACTGACGCCATAATCTAAAAAGGTAATAGGACAATGAGTTTTGCCAGACATAACATGCATGACACACACAATACAATTATGAAATGCTCCAGGGTATAATACACAATATATAATGATCTCACAATTTTTGCAACCCATAATATCATTCATAGAATCGTCTGGTAGTACATCATAGTTTGTCATACATAACATAATAAAAGAAAATAAAATACCAACTAGCTAAGATAAACTTCAAAGCTTAGTGGTCATACAAGGATAGGTCGATGGTACAAGATAAATCTAACTAGTGCCCTCACGGCGCTGATGAAGCTCTCTCTCCAACTCTGCTAACCTCCTCTCAACCACGAGCTCACGAGCCTGGGAATCTCTCAGTCTAACATCGGTATCATAACAAGCGGCTCTAAACCTCTTATCCAAGTCTGCAACAGGGTCCTCCACTGGCGCCTCTAGTCCGCCTGTCTCCACCAATGGCTCTACTCCCCAACGGGTCATCAGGCTCCCAATCTCCTCAAGACGAGCGTTCGGCATGGATTCCATCTGATCAAGAACAGTGAGAAGCTGTCCTCGTAGACGGGTCACACATACCGTCAACACTGTCTCATCCCTAACTGGACTCTTCTTTGCCAGTGCCTCCAACTTATCCTGCACTTCATTATACTCTTCACCTAAAGCCTCTACAACATCCTCCAACCTGTTCAATCGTGTCGTCACACATCCATCTGCCGCCCCAAGCATCACCACCGTCGATGTAGCTCTCCTAGGAAGAGGAGTCGTAGCTCTCGGCCCAGTAGAGATGCCAGCATCAGTAAGCATCTCCTGGTACACAGCAGGTACAGTCTCTGGTGGTGGTAGTAGTAGTGGTGTCTCTGGACAGGACTGGCAGGTGTGCGGGCTGCATGCCTGTCGGTGGCAGTGAAAGGTATGAGAGGTCGGTAAGGTGAAAGTGGTGGTCGAGCAGCTCTCCCCCGAAGATGTCGTCTCACATAGTAGAAAGGTAGAGTACCAGGTGCTGGAGCAGGAATAGCAGTTCTCTCTCCTTCGTCTTCAGATGAAGATGAGGAGATGTGTGCTAGGGAAACCTCAGGAGTAGCAGCATATGCAGTAGGAGGGTCCTCAGTGTCTGTGACCTCCATAGGCTCTCATCCCCATCTGTGAACTCCATCTCATCATCCTCTGTCTCCTCTACCGTCTCGTCTCTAGTAACTGATGTCTGACCTGGTGACTGCACCACGTCAGTGTCTAAGTCATCCTCTCCTCCGCCTTCTAGGCTAAGTACATCGTCAGCTGATGCATCAGGAATACAGATCGGTGAATGACGAACCTCCTCAGTCTCTCTCTCTGTATCGTCATCTGAAACCATCCGGTACCACGGATATCCTGATGGTGATCCTCTAGGTAGTCCTACTGATGAACTGATAGTCGACTGTGAAGTACGGTTGTAGTACGCTCCTGTAGACGTGGAATCATCAGATGAAGACATCGCTGTAATCATAAACAAAATAAATGTGTGTAAATATCTTATAAAATTAGTCCGTAAAAAGGGACATTAATCATAACATAGCAATCATTGTTGAATCCACATGTATCCCATAATTCAGATTTTGTTGTTGCACATGTAACCCATGTAAATATACCTCGTAATTGTTAAATCACATGTATCCCATTTATTACTTATGTATCTACATATACTTAATACTTACAATCCGTATGATAATCGATTAAACATATAGCAGTTATAGTCTAGAGTTACTAAATGCAACCTAGTTCTCTATAACTATGGCTCTGATACCAATCTGTCACACTCCCAAAATATCAGAGTATAATGGCGAAAAGGGAGTGGTGACGTCATGATTATCATACACACATAGTCACAAAGAACGACCTCTAAATGAGACGTTCGGAAAATAGATCACTTGTAATCAATAAAATAAATAGTTTAAACAAGGTGCGGAAGCATAAAACTGAATACAGTTACAAAACATAGTTTTCTCAAATGGTACAAATGATCTTTGTTTCAAAGAAATGACGGCAATGCATGAGACCTCATTTAGCATCTTCCTTCTTAATACCTGAGAAAAACATTGCTAAAGTGTCAACATAAAGTTGGTGAGTTCATAGGTTTAGTTAGTTTGAAATGTTTAATGAACCATAATATTTTCCCAAAAGTGATGACAATATAACAGATACAAAGTCATCCCAAAAGTATTTATTACAGTCTAAGCTCGTGACACCGAAGCGTTAACAACACCGGCAGTATAATCATAGAAATGTAGCCCAAACTAGATGCCTAAACCCACGACATCCTATCTCAGACTCAAATGAAACTGTGCCCGCTTGTCCCCTTGTTGGACAAGACAGACAGGGACGTCAATCCCGATAGATCTATCCATAACATTCGCGCTTACACAAAGTAATTAACGGTTCACGATTCACGGGCCAAAGCAACTGGGTTTTTAGTGGGACTTAGACTAATATATAAATCAGTAAATGCACTTGTGTTCACACGTTAAAATCAAGAAATGTCTCACCCCAAAAAGCAGTAAAAATAGTTAAGTATGGGGCTACAAACTCACCTCGTAATTCAGCAAAAAGGGCGAAAGTAAAAGTAGCTCGAGAGTACGGTTACGCTAACCGCGACCTATTCAATTATAAGGATCGAGTTACGATATGAAAAATTATATTAATAAAAGACACGACACCCTAGTTGTGCTTGACGAAACCTTACGTTTACGGAAAAATACGACAAATAAAAGTCGGTTATTAAACGGTCGGGTTTTACGGGTTAAATTATACCCTTAATTTATAAAATTCGTTTTATGGGCTTTAACTAAACTTAATATATACACTTGGCCCAAAATGGGTCCAATATCCTCACTCACAAACCGGCCCAAGGGTCATATGACCCGGCCCGGCCCATAGGCGATATAAACAAGGAACACAAAGGAGTAAATATGCGTGTGTTTACTCACACAACTCTCAAAAACAGAGAGTCACTCTCTCTCTCTTCTCTCGAAATATCCCCACCGCCCCACTCTCATCTCTCTTCTAATCTGGATCGGTTCATCCCTTCCATGGCTATCATGTTTTCAGTTTGCATATAACAATCATATATGGGGTGGTATGAGGTGTTTAGATCGCGTGAGATGTGGGGTTTCATCCCCACATCAAACCGATTGGGTTTCTGATGTGTTCATCCTTATGGTCACGTTAATCATCAGCCAAAATCAAAGATAAGTTGTTTCTCCTTATTTTCTTTTAACAAAAAGTTAATTGATTTTCGATTTATAAAAGATCAGTGGGTTTGATTAATTTGTATAAACTTGTTGAGAACCATATGGCTCTCGGATTTGAAATAACGAATTAGGGTTTCGAAATATTTGGGGGTTTTTGCATATCTCGTTTTCAATTAAATTAACTATTGGATTCGGGTTTAGATTAGGTTTAATTAGTGTTTTAATTAATAAAAATCAATCTAGGGTTTATATAAAATTGGGGGTTTTTACATTTGGTTGATACTCATGATTATGTGGTGTTTTTGGAATGTGGAAAATGTTAATTTAATGTTTAAAAGGTTTTTAATTTCTAGGGTTTCGATTTGAAATGGGGGTTTTTATACCCGCGGCATGATTGAGGGTTTTTATGGTGTTTCTGTAAAATGAAAGTGGTTAAGACATTCGGATTATGTGGCATTGATTGTTGATAGTTTCGGCAGAAAATAAGCAATTTGGTTGGCTTGGTTTGGTTCTCGGTTTGGCCTTGAATTGGGTCTCGGTTTGGTTTGGCTTGGGTCTCGGTTTGGTTCTTGGCTTGGTCTTGTTTGTGGTCTTGGTTGGGTCTCGGTTTGGTCTAGGTCGGGGTCTCGGTTTGGTTGACAGAAAAGTAAGGTCATAGTCATGTTCAAGTATTAATACTAAGGTTTAACCTTTTCAGTTTTTAGTTAAAAATAAGACCGTTACAAAGACTAACACATTGGTTTGATTATTCGTAGGTTTGTCAAAGACGAGCACAACTAAGACTTCATAAAGGAAAACGAAGAGACGAAAAGACTCACAATGGGATGTTAAGTTTCGGTTTGCAGGTTCGGACGAGATGGAAGGCTTGACTCTTTCGGTTTTGCAGGTTTGGACGCGACGTGTGGGTCGGCTGGACACTAATCTTCACCTTACCCAGGAGTTTGTATTTGAAAGACTTGTACAGAATTTGTGTTTGTAATTTGGACTGTGAAAAACTTTGTGTGTTGTGTTTGGACATTGGGTAAACTTTGGATTTGTATTTAATCATGTATTGTTAATCTAGGGTTAGATTCAAGCTGAAAATGGTAACTTGTGATATATCCAAATTGGGTAAACTAGGCATGTGTGCTGTCTTGTAGTGGTTAGTGGGTAATAAACTATGGGGTTTATTTGTAGCTGGAAATGTGACTGAAATTGGGACACTTGTTAAGCAAGTTTTTGCAATAAACATGAATGAAGGTTTATACTTGAATATTTGTACATGCTGTAACAGTTATATAACTTGACTCAGGTTCGACGGGTATTCAAGTTTAGACGCGAAACTGAATAACACGACTCTATAACCGTTTGGCACACGATCCAAACAAAGGCAATTATGCGAGACTTCACGTGATCTAGTAAGTATATCAAATAAACGTACGGCAAACATAATACGCCCACCAATTTCGTGTATTGCATTCAACTTAATAATCACGAAAAACTCGAGATGTTACATATGCTCTCCCTAAAAAGGGCTTTGTCCGCAAAGCAAAATAATTAACACATTCACGTCGACAACTCGTCGGTAAGCAATTAAAGTACTCGTACTACATGAATAATTTAAGATGGAAATTTGACGGATGTCACATAAATGAACATGTTATTAGGATGTTCAAGAAGTATTAAGCTACGAAAAAACAAAGATTTGATGAAACAAAACCAATTTATACTTGGGATCATCAAACAAACAATAGAACTTATAAGTTCAGAGATCTGCATGGAGATCCATATTACAAAGTTCATAAGTTTGTTGGGCCAACAAAAGAGAATCCAAATGTATGTTGGCAACTCATCAAAAACACTTGTATCAAAAGGGAACTGTGAAATGTAGTTTGTCAAAATCACAACTAATGACCATAATGTGATGTTTGGTTCTAATCTTTTGTTATGATGTTTTGTTTTTCTCAATCTTTTAGTTATGTAATAGAAAGCAGTTTCACTTATTTGGGAAACAATAGTCGTTGTTGTGCAATTTGCAGATTCTCTAAATAGTGATAAATATCTAATGTCAAAATAGTCTGAACTTTCATACAAGATCCAACCAAACCTCAAACAGAATAAGGTTGATCTGTTAAATACTAAATCAATAATTATGATCTAAGCCCAAACACTCCTTACATCCTTAACAATCTGGCACAATCAGAATCAAGACAATATAACAATATGGCACGATCAGAAGCAAGACAACACAATAGATTATTTAGACCAAAACGCAAAAGAAAGGGTACAACTTTATTGAAGTTTTGACTAAAAAATTCAAAATGCAAATACAACCCAAACATAATCAAAAGATGCAAGACAATCGATTTCATCTCGTTTTAACATAGATTGTCTAGTAATGTCCAAATTCCTTCTCCACAATTTTGTCCCATGTCGTCGCACACGCAAGCCCTAAGATGCAATTCCTAATTGCAGGTGGCCTTTTCCTTAGAACAGAAGGTTGTTGATGTTTCTTCTTGGACCTCAATTTAGCCTTATAGTTATTAGAAGTGGAACATGGCCTAACTGGATTATTATCAGTATCGTAGTTCGAGTCAATTGTTATAACTTCTGCAATTAACATACGAGTCTAGGTTAAATATCAATTGATAAAATGGATGTTTGGAACAACACAATTTTTTTCAAAACCCCAAATTGATGTAAGATATTTTTACCTCTATTCAATAGCATTCGCTCCTTTGCTGTTGCAAAGATCTTTTCTAATTTTTCTATTCTAATTTCAAGTTCATCGAACTCCTTTTCTAGATTCTGCCCAAAATCATCCATTGATGCACAAAAAACAAGGTTTATTTTGGTTAGGCGTTAAAAGATGTTGTAACCCGGTTACATTTATAAGGCCGACGTCCTAAATCTAGTGGGTTGTACCCATATCCATGTGTAATCGACTTTTGACTTTTTACTTTGACTTTTGTTGACCCATATGTCAAGCACATCCAAACACCCCTTAAACAAGAAATTAACCATAGAAACTTCGTTATCATTACATTAGTGCAAAACACATTACATTAGATAATGAAATAACATTACAAAAGCATGTGATAAAAACCAAATGATACGGTCTTGTTTAATCACAAAGACGCGAAAGCATCTTAGTCATGAAGACAGTATTTGCTGTTGCAGCACGGCGGGCTGCTATCACCAACTCGTTCAACTTCGCAACCATGTCGTGGTTACGCTCACGAGCGTTCTTTAATTCGAGCGTCCCTTCTACCGAAGGAATAGAACCGTTCAAAATGCTAAGCTCACTGATCAACAAATTACGATGGTTGATCCGCTCTTGGATTTCATCAATCAGGACCTGACCTTACAGTCTGCAAGATTTTGTTGTCTTTCCCTGGTAAATTGGACAAGAAGATGCCTCTCCATGCGACAAGAGTTTGCATCTTGTGCCAACCTGTCGCACAATACCAATCTCCTTGAATCATCGTCTTGGTTTGCCATTGATCAGGTTTCGATTATTATCACTGTTTACGGTAAAAAGTATAAGTGTGTTTTCAAAATGCGATTAGATGATCACGTATTTATAGCATTACATTGATTATTGTTGTTCACGAACAGTCTACGGGAATTAAAAGATGGAAAGTTCAAAGGTCGTGCAAAAAACATCCCTCAAACCGTGTCACACAATGTATACCAAGAGTTGTAATAATTGCGCGCAAATTAAATGTGGTTAATAGTGTATTCGAGGACGTTATTTGCATGAACCAAGTTGAGTATACAAGGTTCGAGTGGGAAATGCATTCGGGGACTTTTTTGCTTGTGAAAGGTGGGAAGATAGGGTGGCACGAGAAATGACGAATATACCCTCACGTGCAAGGTACGTGAGGGAGTTACCAGCCAGGAAAGGTAAAAAAAACGACTCGAGGGCATATTTACATGAGAAATGCAAGTTCGGGGGCAAGAACGCTTATAATTGTCACTCAGGGACATATTTGCATTTTCGGGAAAATACAAGCAAGTTTTTTTTTCGGTTTACCCTAAAAACAATTCATTATTTTGATGGCCGTTAGGCCCCCTCTCTTCAAATTGCAATTATACCCTTCCTCTGCCGCCAAAACCAACAACCACATCCTTCTTCGTCAAACCAAACATTCCCAACATATTAATACTACAAAAAGGTTTTAAATAATAAAGCCTTATTTTATAATAACAAGAAGAAGAAGAAGAGCCTAGGGCCGACGTCATCGTTAGAAGAAACACTGGCTCAGAAGATCCGTAAAGCCGTTAGACATAACGGTGCCCCCTCCATAGCTAGGGTTTTTGCCGATCTTAACGTTGTTCGGCCCAAGGAGTATTCTGATTATGAGTCCCTTGCTGTTCAATGGGGGTTTGTTTTTTCTTACTTTATTTATTTATTCGTATTTGGCGAAAGCAGTGTCTTCACCCGTGGGCGCTAGGGGTTGTACCCCTATATTGTTGTTTTTCTTTATTTATTCATACATGCGAAGCAGGGGCGGAGCTAGGATTTTTAAGGGGTCTGGCCATACGTAATAAGGCAAAAAGTCGTAGCGACTAGTCCTCCTACTAGCTCCGCCCCTGTTGCCAAGGTCTTTTTAAGATTAAGTTTCCTAACACTCGGGTACGGGTAGGGTGTCTGTTTAAGCTTATATGTGGGCTTATGAGCTTAGTTGGTTTTGCCTTATATATTTCATAAACTCTGATTTTCGGCTTATTTGAGACTTATGAGGCTATATATCTTTATCATATCATAATAAAGTTTATATAAGCCCACAAGTCTCAGAATAAGCCGGAAAATCGAGGCTTATCAAATATATGATGTAAAACAAACAAGCTTGTAAGCTGGTTATAAGTTTTAACAAACACCCAGGGGTGTTTGTTTAAGTTTATATGTGGCTTATGGGCTTATTTGTTCTCCGGCTTATATTTCACTAGCCTAGATTTTCTGGCTTATTTTGAGACTTGTGGGATAATATAAAGTTTATTATGATCCGACAAAGTTATATAAGCCCATAAATCTCAAAATAAGCCAGAAAGTAGAGGCTTATAAAATATAAGCCGAAATCAAATAACCCCTTGAACAAACACTTGCCCATTGGGTGTTGTTATTGTTTATTTATTGATATTTATGAGATTAGTTTTTTGGTTTAACTGTTTTGGTTATGATGATGTGGCAGGGAACAGGATGATTATGAGGTAGTGAGGAAAGTTGGGAGAGGAAAATATAGTGAGGTTTTTGAGGGGTTTCATTGTGCTGATGATGAAAAGTGTATTATCAAGATACTTAAACCCGTTAAAAAGAAGATGGTTAGGACTTCTTTTTTTTACAGGTTTTTGAAAATGTTGTGTGAATCGGTTGTTAAATTGATATTGTGATAAGATGTTTTAGACAGAATCGTCTTATGGTGTTTAGATTCTTCTCGTTGGTTACTTAGGTTATGCGTATAGCTAATAATTAGCTATAGGTAGCTAGAAATATCATATGTTGTTGGGCTGTTTAGATTCTTCTATTGTGATGTTGTAGCATATTTTAAATAGGTTTGAGGAGGGGGCACATAACATTTATTATGGTCTTTGACCTGTATCATTATCCTTAAACCAACTAGCACCCCTTATCACTCTCTCTATCCACAGTTGCACACTGGATCGTCTCTAGCTCTTTGTCTCTGTTTCCTTTCCCGATTTTGTACCTCTAGTTTTTTTTCTCACTAATCCGGTGTGGCGGGGGTGAGGTGTCACACCTTAAATGGAAGGTGCTTTGACGTGCCTAGCAGCGAGCATTTCATGTTTAGGATCGCTAGCTGGTGGTGGAATCATTGAAGAAAATGTAACTCGGAGCTTTATTTTTTGTTTTGAAGAATTTAGGATATTTTTTGGTTTCTTGTATTTTTACTCTTTCCTTTCTTTCTTGCTAAGTCGTTATTAGTCTATTGGAAGATTTAAGAGGTGTACGTAGATGGTCGGTTGTTGAAACTTAAAGTAGCTCTATTAATTTGGCTAATTAAATGTGGATGACATTGTGAGGATTGTAGCTTGTGAGGGAACTGATGTAGAATTGCCTTATGTCCCTTCATGTGGGAAGTGTTGTGCTTTTGTTTGCACTATCACCGAAGTCGGCTTTTCAAAGCAATGAAAAATGGTATTGTCAGTTTTATCATAGATAAATAGTTGTCAGCAAGGCAGTAGCTTTTGTTTGCCTTTGATTGCTGACAAAGGAAGTAAGTCGTTAATGGGGACATCGACATCTTTTAAGACTTCCAAAAGATTCCAAAAATTGAATAACATATGTAGCATCATTGAAGCTGGGCAGCTTAGTTATGTTTCCTTACTATGAACTTTAAGGTTTCCTAAAGGCTTTTGTCTTAGCATAACAGCATGCTTTTCTGTCTCTCGCATTCTAGCCATTGGACTCTTTTAACATGTGAATCAAAATACGGCTTTGTGTACGTTTGGGTCATTTTGGTAACTGGTAGCCGTAGAAAATGATAAAGGATTTATTTTATATATAATCTTATATAAAGTATAAAAATTTGTGTTTTTTTAAAGAGGATTAGCTGTATATATGGTGTTAACTTCCATATGAAAATGTTAAGTTTACTGGTTCCGAATGACCCAAATGGTACACAAAGCCTCGCATGTACTACACTTGTGCTCTCAGGAAGTTATCAATCTGGAAATCCTAGTGGTTGTCAGTGTATATGACTAGTGCTTAAGTTATAATCGTTGTATATTTCTTCAGTATCTATTATACATTGCACCGTAATGCATATCCAAAGTACAAACAACATTTCTTATTCTACGAGTAAATTAATTCCGAGTCTTTGAGATGAGTCTGGAATACTGTTATCATGGCTGGAAGGCTGGAATAGAATGTGATAAGCGTATTCCTACTTCCTAGTGTTTCTATGGAGCTTTTTGAACGTTGAAACTGCAACACACATCTTGTTTAATGACACCTTTCCTTGCACACTAATAAACAAACATGCATCTTATTACAATCATCTGTCTGTAAAGTCTGTTTATTATAATCTAAGTCTGTTGAATGCAGATCAATAGGGAGATCAAAATCCTACAAAACCTTCGTGGCGGGCCAAATATTATCAAGTTGCTTGATATTGTTAGAGATCAACAATCAAAGACACCAAGTTTAGTCTTTGAATATGTGAATAACACATATTTCAGAGTGCTCTATCCGACGCTTTCTGATTTTGATATCCGTTATTATATATACGAACTTCTGAAGGCAAGCATCCATATACCTTACTTCTTTGTCTATTTTGTATTATTAGTAAATTTGAACCCTATTGGTAGTATGCCCTTGCATGTGTTTCTTGTATGACTGAATTATGTAATTGATTACGCGTAACAGTATCTTGACATGCTAACAGCTACTTTGTTTATTCATCCATCTACATGTCCTTGGCCTCTTTGTATATTAATTGTGATGGCTTGTCATTTGTTACGTGGAGTTTTTGCCCAAGCAAGCTACCTGTCTCTGAATGTGTGAATAATACAGATTTCAAAGTGCTCTATACTGTTTGTTATTGTAGGCAATCTAAATATAAAGCTTTTTCAACTTCTGAGTTTTTTTGGATGAATTTCAGGCATTGGATTATTGTCACTCTCAAGGAATCATGCATCGTGATGTTAAGCCCCCCAATGTGATGATTGATCACGAGCAACGCAAGCTTCGTCTTATAGATTGGGGTCTTGCAGAGTTTTATCATCCAGGCACAGAGTACAATGTTAGTGTAGCTTCAAGGTCTGATTTTATATTTTATGTTCGGAGGGGCAACATAGATCTTATGTATTTTACTTGCAACTAAGAATTTATGCCATATTTTAGATGTGCTTGTGAGGGTTAGGTAGCACATTTTTATTGCTTTGGAAGCGTAATATTAGATAGTACCATTATCCCTCTGTTTTGTACATGATGTGCTATTTTAGTTATTTCAGTGGATGACAGATTAATCATCTGCTGACTTACTTTTACTTTCTGAGTGCAGAAATTTTCAAGGTCCCGAACTCCTTGTTGATTTGCAAGATTACGATTACTCTTTAGATTTGTGGAGCCTTGGCTGCATGTTTGCTGGAATGGTGATTATGCTTTGCTCTAATCTATGGTTTAGCATCCTGCATAATATATAGAAATCAACTTTCAGAATTCATTTCATATAATTTTCTTCTGCAAGCATCATGATGACATCTTAGATTAAACAATATCCAACTTATATAGGAGGATGTGTATGTTACTGAATTTTTACTTACCATTACAACTTGTGCATGGGACTCTGTCTTCTTTGCCTGCATTAGAGATATTAGTGCAGATTAAGTTGCCTCGAGCCTCATGTGCTAATTGCTAATTTTTCAAAACAAATTGCTGTTTACAGATATTCCGCAAGGAACCATTCTTTTATGGGCATGACAACCATGATCAACTAGTCAAAATTGCCAAGGTACACTTAATTTATGCTTGTGAGTTATTTTTAGCAGTACAATTGTTATAGTGATCGAGTTTTAACTACTCTTATCTTTTGTTTTCGTGGGTGTTAGGTATTAGGTACTGATGAGTTAAATACCTATCTACAAAGATACCTTTTAGAGCTAGACCCACAACTTACTGCACTTGTTGGGAGGTTAGTAGTGTTTTTCTTCTCATTAGTTTTTTTTTTCTTCTTTTCTGCATCAGATTATAGGAGTCATTTTTCTGTGATTTGGTGCAGGCATAGCAGGAAACCATGGACAAAGTTCATTAATGCTGATAATCAACATTTAGCTGTGCCAGAGGTAGATATTTGCCAGATATTTAAATATGGAGAAAAGCACATGATTTTAGGGATAGGTTTTGGGCTTGTGGTACTGATTTTGAGCCTCACAGTGACACCTGGTTAAGTCTGCCAGTTTAATGTAGAAAAGTTGGGATATTTTTTGACAAAGCTCACACGTTACAAGTCGGAGATCGTAAAATTTGCAACTTTAAACTCTCTAGAAGTTGAAAATATTACTAAAATGGGAGATTGAAATTAACCGGGTCTGGTTCTATGCAACTTTTATGTCCCTGGGTCTTTAAAACCATTAGCTTTGGGTTACTCTGTGACGATTGGTATGTTTGTCTCGTCTAGGCAATTGACTTCGTTGACAAGCTGCTCCGGTATGATCATCAAGAAAGACTAACTGCTAAAGAAGCAATGGTAAAATTCTTAGTCCCTATCCTATCCTATGTATTGTACCAAAATAAACTGAAAGCACAAAAACAGTATTTGATATTAGTTGTATATAAGAATACCGACTTTTATATCAGCACGTGGTAGTTGTACATTGGCACTTGTAAAAACATATTTCCACGACTAAATGTTTTGGGGTCTGTTTATGCAGGCGCACCCATACTTCCATCCTGTAAGAAACGCAGAGAGGAGCAGAACTCGGGCATAAGGGGTACTTGCAGATGATTCTTTGTTGTAGCTCATTTAGCACTCTCAATTGTTTTTCTTTATTACTTAGTTGATAGTAAATTTGTATTTTCTTTTCATATGGAATATTAAAAACTAAGTAAATGGATGATTTATTGTTTACCGAAAATATAGATCAAAATGATTAGTTTAGATTCTTGATGCAGTTTGTAGCTGTTTCACTTGAAATGCAAATTTATATTGGTATTGTGTTTTCTGCAGCTGTTTGTTTGCTAATAATATTTTTAAGTAGTGTTAGTGCCCTTGTGTACCAAGTTATACTTGTTGGAAAATGTCCAGCAAACCAAAGGCGTTATACTGTTAATAAAAAGTAAAAACAATCTAAAACGTACTTCAGTAGTACTTGAGGTTACTCGTTTAATTTTTTGCTTTATGCCTCTTTTTGTATTATGTCACACACTCCTTTATATCCCCGTTGGTACCATTTGTTGGAAATATAAGATACGTTCTGTTTTTTATTATCCTTATTCAATTTTAACAATCAGGCTCAGCGAAGAGGAAAATCGAATTTATGTTAAATCATCATTAGTCATGTGTGCTGTCTAGGAGTTCGTTTTTATAATACGTGTCCTATAAATTATACTAGTGTGCTTTTTCCCTGCCTTCTAACTGTATTGGTGCTTTTCGTGCTTCTCTAGTATTTATCAGAATGTACTCTGACTCTGTCTTATGTTAGGTTGATCGTTTCAATAGCTTGGGTGGCACACATCGTGATATATTTGTTGATCGAACCCTCCACTTTCTCCATTTTTAAACGAGGTCTTCATAAAGTTGGATGATATTTGGGGTAATTTTCTTCCTCTCCATTTTCTTTTTTTACACATTATAATCTAAATGCATACACTCACGTGTGTAATAAACACATTTGTGCTTCATTGACCAAGTAATACATCATCAGGTCTTCTGGGTACTGCTGCCTTTGCATTCTTTGCTTTTACCTTCTGCTTGCCGTTATTGCTGGTGCAATGATGCTTGGTCTGAGACTAGTGTTTATCCACCATCCATCCAATGAAGTAATTAATGAAATATTTAACTCTAATATATTTATTTTACTTTTGTTGTTAATGATGTTGTCAATATTAATATCTTGTGGTTTTTAACCTGTGAACGTTGGTCATGACTATCTACTTTTGATGGTTTCAGTGTGATCCAGTTCTGTTCAACTGCATTTGCATACTACGCTCAAGCTACAGCTGCTCAAGAAATATTTGGTCATACTTTGCAATCTCTTGGAGGAATTAAATACTTATACAAGTTAGTCACATCTATTTCTACTTTCCACAATGTGTTTATGTCTTTAGTTTTCTAACTCATTTCTGATTATCCCATCGACAGGTATAACGTATTCCAAATCGCATTTGTCGTTCTAGCAGGCCTAACCTTTGTGTACTATGCTGCGTTCGTAAGTTTCCCTTTTCCTTATTTCTACATGCAGTAACAGTCAGTGGCGGACATACAGCTTAGCTTCGGGGGGGCAGCGCCCCCCATGGCTAAACCAAAACGACGAGATTATAATGTAGTTTTTCTTTAATTGCGAGTGTTTTTTTAAAATGCCCCCCACTCGAAATTGAAATTGCCCCCCACTCACATAGAAAAGTCTAACATTTAACACTCTAAAACCTAAAAATGCTCTATTTTTATGTTAAAATTTTTTTTTTCGAATTTTAGTTTTTCGCTTTACTGTTGTCAAAAAAAAAATTTTGCCCCCCACTTTACAAATTCTTGCGTCCGCCACTGGTAACAGTTATCTTCATAATAATAGATATCTTTGGACTTCGTTTGGATGGTGTATATGCAATAAAATAAACTTTTGGGTGATATCCATTTGTCCCCTTCTCTTTTCAAAAATTTGATTTGACCTGTTTATGCACAACTTAAATCCACATGTTTACAAGTAAATGAATTCGAGATTGTCACCTAAAATATTCTGTACAGCTCTATTCACAGCTAAACATTTTTTTCTTCTTCTTTTTCTAACAGGGATGGAGAAGAAAAAAGCCAAGTGGCAGGTTCCAACTGTCATCCTAAAGCTTGTTACTTTACAAACACAAATCATAACTAGAAAGATCCATGGGAAATTTTCTGTTAAATTGATTTATTATGAGTGCTTCTCTATCGGGTGTATACGGTTTAATCTTATATCAAAGAGTTATCATCCTATTAGAAGTGTCGAATTTGTGAGTTCACTTGCTCTTTTTTCCATCTGATTTCGGCACCATCTGTATGTATTATTCCTGTAATATCTTGGGTTTCAACGATTAGAATTTTTTGATGTAATATACGTATAACAGTAACACGATGTCGCGGTACATTATTCTTGTGTGCTCAATTCTTTTGTTATTTGGTTGTTAAGAAGTTTATTACAAGCAGTGTGAATTGTGTGCATCTTTGTTTGCCTTTGAGTTATAGTCTTTTGTTAAGAAATCTACATAGAATAACTACCTAGTCTTTTAGGACAAGTCTACAAACACTCATAGCACTTCATTAAGATTATATTAAGATAATGTACAAGTACCTTAAATCACAAGGTATAACATTTCAATGCATAGCTTGTAAATTAGGTCAAAATGGGTGTTTCCACCCTTTAGACATGTTTACCTAGAAGAACTTAATAAAACCAATGTAGAGACTTCATGAACATATTGAGGACAATGTAGGATGTATAAATTGAGTTTACATCAGTAGCTAATTGAAGGATAATCACTTTTACTAAAACTTAACCATAAATCACACTACAATATTCGACCCCTTCCCTGACCAAATTCACGACGTTTCCCTGGCCACATGTCGCCAAGGAAAGTGAATCTCTGGCGACATGTCGTCAGGGAA
The DNA here is from genome assembly GCA_025667525.1 of Glebionis coronaria. Classification (NCBI taxonomy): domain Eukaryota; kingdom Viridiplantae; phylum Streptophyta; class Magnoliopsida; order Asterales; family Asteraceae; genus Glebionis; species Glebionis coronaria. The sequence goes on from CM046875.1 coordinate 518,477,992, forward strand.
ACGTCGCCAAGGAAGGCTGGTGCGGGATTGTTTCCCTGGCGACTAATTACGGTTTCCCTGGCAACTAAGTGGGCCCCGCAACTCTTTGGTTCAAAAATTGGTGCCACGCTGGAGTTGGTGCGGGATAGTTTCCCTGGCGACATATGTCGCCAGGGAAAAGTTGGCTGATTAAGGAACTTAAGTAAAAAAGATTGTTAAACCTCACTTTTCCCTGGCGACATGTCGCCAAGGAAACTATTCGTAGCGTTGACAAGTCAACGCCTGGCGTTGACAAGTCAACGTTGTTCTAGAATTTCCCTGGCGACATGTCGCCAGGGAAACTTGGCTGACTTTTTAGAAAGTCAAGTGAGCCCAAGTTTCCCTGGCGACATGTCGCCATGAAAACTCTGGTGACTTTTCTGAAAAGTCAAGCGGGTGTATGGTTTCCCTGGCGACATGTCGCCAGGGAAACTTTGACATTTTTTTTAGCAGCCTGCACAGCAGGCTGTTTCCAGATTTTTTCCGGAATTTTTCCGGAAAAAATCTACCAAAACCTGGGAATACAAATACAAAACCTGAAGATACAAATACTAAAAATCTACCACGAATCTAGTACCAAAATACAATAACATGTAACCTCTCGATCAATATAAATACATATGTCACAACTTGAGTACAAAGTTCCTAGTTACACTTATTAAACTTGCAATTCGGGGTTTACAATTATTAAACTTGCATGCTAAGGTGGGAAAAACAAGATAAGCATACTAACCATTATTGCCATTCTACCCGTCGACATTATCATTACCACTCCCGTCACTCCCACCGGCGCCACTACCGCTGCCTCCCGTGCCACTCCCGCTAGCACCACCCAATAGAAATGTTGAGAACGCATCGGCAAACCTATTGTCACTTCTCATAAAGTTAAACACTTGAGCCGCTTGTTCCAACCGTGGGTCGATGGGAGGAGGAGGAGGAATATAGTGAGCAGTCCTTCTCGGCACTATCTGACCGGCACCGGGCATGTGGCCTCGCTGCTTTCCACCTCGGATGATACGGTTGATCTCGTCGTCCGTATGTTTGCCTACAGCCTTCATCGCAAGCATCTCCTCCTAATGAAGTGACAAAAACAAACGACAGTTAGTATATTATTTATTAGTCGGGTTGGTACATTATTTATCGGCAGGGAATAGTAAAAAACCAAGGCATATCCAAAAAAAAATTAATTAATTAATTAATTTAAAAAAAAATACTTACATACATAACGCGGTCCGCATCGCAAGGAAAATTCCCATCCTGGTCGGTGTGCGCAATGAAGAAGTGATCAATGACAGTCGGGGGTGGCACATCAACTTCAATTGCAGCTTGCGTCTGTACATACATAGACACGCATATATAGAATGAAGCAAATTCAAAACAAAAAATCACAACACACCAAAACATATAATCAAAGACATATATGTATGTAAATTAATTATAGAATTTCTCACCACTTGGTCTCGAAGGCGTGCCAACGATCGGGATCCCTGCCGACTCGGCGTCTTCTGCTTAGACCGGTTCTGGGAGTTCGTCAGGCATCTTTTCTCATAATCCGGATTACTCCAAAGTGCGATCTGTTTTTCCCAGTCCTCTGAAGTAATTTCCTCTGAACGCTCGCTGCGGACTCTGCCGATATCTACCGTGCCGGTATCGATGTCTCGGACCCAATGCTTTGTCTTGAGCGTATTTTTTCGAGAATTGTAACTCTTTGAAAGCATTTGATTGATGCCGCCACGTATATCATTCCATCTATCATGATCACTCTTGTGTGGCGTCAAATTAAACTTATCCTGCATTCATATACAACGAATAAAACAAACACAGAGTTAGAGTTAGAGATATAATTTATACATTATTTTGTTTATTTATTTAATGACTTATATATTTATTTAATTTTTTATAATAAAAACAACTTATCCTGATAAGCCTAAGCTTTTTGAAAATAGCTTGTTCTGATAAGCTTATCAGGACAAGCTGTTTGAAAACAGCTTATCCTGATAAGCTTATCAGGACAAGCTGTTTGAAAATAGCTTATCCTGATAAGCATATCAGGACAAGCTGTTTGAAAACAGCTTATCCTGATAAGCATATCAGAACAAGCTGTTTGAAAACAGCTTATCCTGATAAGCATATCAGAACAAGCTGTTTTCACACAGCTTGTTCTGATAAGCTTATCAAGATAAGTTGTATTCAAACAGCTTGTTCTGATAAGCTTATCAGGATAAGCTGTTTGAAAACAGCTTATCCGAAAAGCTTATTACATTATTCTCATCAAATATATATTTATTTAAATTTTTTTATATTTATTCGAATTTTTTTATATATATTTAAAAAAAATTATATGATATAAATAAATAAGATACAATTTGTATATTTATTTAAATTTGTTATTTATTTATATGATATAAATAAATAAACAAATTTATTTAAATATATACACCATTAAATAAATAAACAAAATAATGTTATGAACATAAAAATGATAACTGACCTCTATGTTCGCCCAAACCAACGTCGTGATCTCATCAGGGACATCATTCCAACTTGGGTAGTACAGTGGCACGAGCCTCCTGATACAATCCCCGATGTAATTAGATAAATGCTGTGCATGCGCGCCGCGAGGCCGAAAAGATTTTTCTTCAAAATCTATCGGGACAGGGCCATGCTCACCAACTTCCTCCAACAAATCGATACATCGGGTAATGCCCCGAGTCTTTCTACCGGCCTCTCTGCCGCCCAAATTTTCTTTTCTTTTGCCTTTGCCTGCAAAAATCAAGTGAGTGACAAAGTCATAAAAATTCAAGACAAGCAACATATATATGCACCAAATTTTTTATTGTGTTACAATAATTCAAATATTCTTACCTTTATTTCTAAATAAGGCAAAACAACCGCTGCGGATGTTTGGCGTAGGAGGTTCATCCTCACCACCACCGTCACCACCATGTGATCCTGCAACATCTACTGACATCTGTACAAGTACAATTAGCATAACATAGACAAGTTCATGAACAAAATAATATAAGCATGCACAAATCCAAATACAACACATCCAAATAAATATACACATTAAACAATCCACAACAATTAGATTCATTCATTCAAACAAATAAGTGTCTTTTGCAAGTTACAACTAAAGGTCAATCTTCTTTTTCACTGGAATAAACTCTGTCTTCACCATCATTATCATTCACACGTTCTTCATCACTTAAATCATGAGGGACGTCTTCATCATCAGTAATACCATCGTCTTCATCATCAACATCAATTATATTTGGCGGTGCATCAACCTCCGTTTCGTGGCCATCTATATTCAAGGTCACATCACCCAAGTCATTCAAATCAGTGGAAAGTGGTAGATCAGATGAGTTGTCGAAATGTATAATATCAGGAACGGCATCTGACACTATGACACCCCCGTTGGAAAACTTTTTATGATTAACATGTTCAACGACCTTCCAGTTGGGTTTGTTCTTATCTTCAATGTAGAAGACTTGTTTGACTTGTGTTGCGAGAATGTAATGTTCATCTTTCCAAAACTCAGCTCTTGTGTCGGTGAGTTGAGTCATGTTGTTTCTATAGATAAGACGTTTTTTACGTAAAATGGGGCGAGTGTCGAACCACTTAACTTTGAACAACACAACATTGAACGACAAATAACAAAACACGAGGATCTATTGAAGCTGACCATAAGCCATTGTGTTCTCAAGGCCAGGCGCACAAATGCCGCTGTTTTGAGTTGTACGACGTTCATCGCGACTGTGCACGACTTACCTCACACCGTCGACTATGCAAGAGTTTATTGAGATTGAATGCGGTGATGGTCCACAAGCCAAAGCGAATAACTCGCTGGTTTGGATAACCTCTGGATCTTTGTCATTGTCTACGTGACGTTGACGGATCTATGAGGAATAAAGGATTAGGTACAGAAAACTATTTATAATAACATTATTTTTTTACAGGTAAGTACACAAGATAAGTCTAAGTTTACCATTTTTCCAAACCACGCGGAGAATTCTTTTTTCGTGTCTTTGTCAGGATATAATCTGAAAAACGTTCATGGTATTAGAATAAGTCGCTATTGTTAAGAAAAAGAAGTTTCAAAATAAAATAAAAAACGCGTACCTCTTGAACTCGGAAATATACTTGTCGATTTCAGGACTGTTGTTTAGTACATACCATTCCACTTTCTTGAACTCTTGATAAGGGAACGGAATATACGACTTTTTCCCAAGCGGGTTACATACCGATCGGAACACCTGAAACTGACACGTTGGGGAAGGGGGGTCCACATTACGATCGAGACGATTAAATTTAGTGGTAACATCATCCGGAAAATATTTAGAACAGAAAGTCAATGCTTCTTGTGCAACATAACCCTCCGCAATCGAACCTTCTGGCTTAGCTTTATTTCGTACATAACCTTTTAGCTCTTTCATGTATCTTTCAAATGGATACATCCACCATGGGCGGATAGGCCCACCTTCAATGGTCTCATCAGGTAAATGGATAACCAAGTGAACCATAATGTCAAAGAAATAAGGAGGATATATGAGCTCAAGATCGCACAAAATGTCAACCACCTTTTTTACAGCAGTCAACATGTCATCCACCATTAAAGTTGCAGAGCAGAGTTGCTTAAACAAGTTACATAGGTCGATCAGTGGTCTTGCAATCTCAGCAGGCAAGTATTCCTGAAGTGCGAAAGGAAGTAAACGTTGCATCATTATATGACAGTCATGAGACTTCATGCCCGTTATATTGGTATCGTTATCGGTCACTTTGTGCTTGAAGTTGTATCCGAACCCATCTGGTAGTTTAACACTTTTGATGTACTGACAAAACTTTTTCCTGTTCTCTGGTGTGAAGGAATACGAAGCCTGAGGCTTCTTGCACTTCCCGTTTTTACTTTGGGTAAGCCACAAGCTTTTTCGAATGCCCAACTTTTCCAAGTATTGTCTTGCCTTGACAGTGTCTTTAGATTTGTCATTCATCAACAAAGTGTTCAGGATGGCCTCCAACACATTTTTTTCGATATGCATGATGTTTAAATTGTGTCTTAGTGAAAGAAAAGGCCAATACTCAAGCTCGTAAAAAATAGACCGTTTAGACCAGTTAGGCTCAACACGAAAATTGCGTGTTATCTTCACACCCCCAAAATTCTTATGTTTACCGGGCAGTCGAATTGGCAGTGAAGCGTGTTGATCGTTAATCCGGTCCATGGTAAATGTTCTAGGACGGGGCTGGTGTTCGGGTTTACCATTGAATAAACGTAAAGTCATGGATTTATGGCGGGGCGGTAAGAATCTTCTGTGGCCAACATAAACTATTTTGCTTGCCACATGAAGAGATGGAGTGTCGTCATTACATGTAGGGCAAGCCTTGTAACCTTGCCCACTATACCCAGACAAACTACTTCGAGCCGGAAAATCATTGATGGTCCATAAAAGCATCGCTCTCATGGTGAATGCCTCGCCTGTAGCTTGGTCTATAGTACTCACACCATCCCATAAAAGTTTTAGATCATCAATTAAAGGTCTCAAGTAAACATCAATGTCCTTGCCCGGGGATTTAGGGCCAGGAATTAACAGCGTCAGCATTAAAGAACTCTCTTTCATACACAACCACGGAGGCAGGTTGTATGTTGTCAATATCACCGGCCACATGTTGTAAGTCTGACTAAGGTTGCCGAATGGATTGAAACCATCAGCAGCCAACCCTAATCGAACATTTCTTGGTTCTGCTGCAAAATCACCATACTTGGCATCAAATTTCTTCCAAGCCGCACCATCACACGGGTGTTGCATCTTACCGGGCTCCGTACACTTTCCAGTAGCATGCCAAATCATATCCTTTGCACTTTTACTAGACTTGTGTTGTAGTCTAGGAATGATCGGAAAGTAACGCGGCACCTTCTTAGGAACTTTCTTCCCCGACGTGTTAGTGTCTTTCCATCTACTTGTATTACACACCGAACAGCAATCCAAATCGACGTATCCTTCCCGAAATAAGCAACAATCTGTCCACAAGCATGTATCGAATCGTACCCTAACCCGATCGTTTTAAATGTCTTCTTTATTGCATAGTATGACGGTGGGAGCTTGAATCCTCTGCTTGGGGGAAAGATAGTTTGCATCCACTCTAGAATATCATTGAATATGGTTTCGGTGATTTTACCTTTGGCCTTATAATGTGTAAACTTTGCCATAAAGTCTAATCGATTCGCTTCTACACAACCAGGGTACAGCGGCTCATTGGCACTGCGATATAACTCTTCAAACTTGTTAGCTTGAGTCCGTCTGTTACTTGAGTTGGGAGGAGGTGGAGGAGGAATATAGTCCGGAGGCATATAGGTAAGATCATCAAGTAACGATGTCATGTCACTAATAAAATGTTGTCTTGTGTTATCTATTATTGGCAGTGGTGGTGGTGGTAGAGGAGGTGTAGGTGTAGGAGGATCCGGTTCACCATGGTGTACCCATGTTGTATAACTGTTGTCAAACCCGGACTTCATAACGTGGTTCGAAAGAAGGTCAATATGTACCAGGAGTCTTGTTCGACAACGCTTGCATGGACATGGTATCTCATTCAAACGATTCACAAACTTCCTGGAATGCTTGACAAAACTGGGAAGACCCAATATAAATTCTGGCTGATGACGCTCTAACCGTGTCCAACTCTTATCAATGAGTACCATAACTGTGTTTTAACGATACATTTAGTTATTATATGCAACTTAATTAACACAAGGAGTTTTAAAAAATAATTATTATATATTTCATAAATAATAATATGTATTATATCAAATTATAAAAAATAATTATAAAATATATAATTATTATTTATAAAGTATATAATTATATAATAATATTTATTAAAAGATATAATTATCAAGTATAGAAAATAGTATGTTCACCTAGTGCAACTATGGAAGGCAATCCTAACCCACCCTTTGAATGTTTCGTCTCATATATGAATGCGTATAACCGATTTACTATTTGAGAAAATTTCGGCAGCATTTCCCCTCAACTCCCCAAATATGTGTTTAAAGACATATTCGTAGGAGTAAAGGAGAAACACTGTCGAAATCATCTCAAATACTAAATCGGTTATACGCATTCATATCCTAAATGAGACAAAACATTCAAAAAGCAATCCCAAACAGGGGACTTTCCGAAGTTAATTCCTAATAAATTAACTTCGGACGGGTTTTCTATAGGTTGATCAATTTCAGACGGGAATTTTCCGAAATTAATCGCTAAAATCCTAAAACATTCCTAAGGCTTAGTCCAATAAAACATTTATATCAAACAGCTTATCCTGATAAGCCAATCATGATAAGCTGCTTTCAAACGGTTTGTCCTGATAAACTTAGCAGGATAAGCTGTTTGAAAGCAGCTTATCAAGATAAATCGGGATAAGCTGTTATCAAACAGCTTATTCTGATATACTTATCAGGATAAGCTGTTATCAAACAGCTTATTCTGATAAGCTTATCAGGATAAGTTGTTATCAAACAGCTTATTCTGATAAGCTTATCAGGATAAGCTGTTATCAAACAGCTTATCAGGATAAGCTTATCAGGATAAGCTGTTATCAAACAACTTATCCTGCTTATCAGGATAAGCTGTTATCAAACAACTTATTCTGATAAGCTTATCAGGATAAGCTGTTATCAAACAACTTATCCTGATAAGCTTACCGGGATAAGCTGTTATCAAACAGCTTATCCCGGTATGCTTATCAGGATAAGCTGTTATCAAACAGCTTATCAGGATAAGCTTATCATGATAAGCTATTTGAAAACAGCTTATCGCGATAAACTTATCAGGATAAGCTGTTTGAAAACAGCTTATTCTGATAAGCTTATCAGTTTATTTTCATCAAATATGCAACATAACGAGTGTTTGGATTTACGTTTAACACTCAAATTAACAAGTTTATACATTCCCGACGACATGTCGCCGGGGAATCTAAAATGAAATACTAAATAAAAAACAATATGTATTATAATAAATTACAATAAAAAAAAACATACCGTTGTAGTCGGGGCTCGGTCGGCTGTGGTCGAGCTCGGCTGTGGTCGGGGATCGGTCGGCTGTGGGCGGGCTTGGCTGCGGTTGGGGCTCGGGCTACAAGAACATAAAACAAAACATTAACTATATTAATCAAAATCAAAATCAAGATCAATTAATTAAATCTTAATCTAGAAATAAAAAATTAAACTTTTAGTGAAGATGATGGTGTTTAAGATGATGGTGCGTGGGAGTGGCAGTGGAGGCGTGATGATGGTGGCGGAGTGGCAGCGGAGTGGCGGCGGAGTGGTGGCGAAGTGGTGCACGTGTGCAAGTATGGTGGTGAGGTGGTGAGGTGGTGTGACTAGTGGTGGTGGTGATGATAATGATCGTGGTGATGGTGGTGTGAAGGTGATGGTGGTAATGGAGCAGCAGCGAAGAAGAAGAAGAGGAGGAGATGTGTTTTTTTTTTATAAGTGTTTGAGAAAAGATGAGGAGATCTGGTCAATAAAGGTCCGAGTTTCCCTGGCGACAATCCCTGGCGACATGTCGCCAAGGATACTATCCACTTTTGTCGTTTAGCCAAAAACGCGCGTGATTGAAAGTTTTTGGAGGGGTGTGACAAAGTTTCCCTGGCGACATGTCGCCAGGGAAACTTTTGACTTTTCAACGCATATACACGTACCTAAACCGTTTTGTCGTATCTCCCAACCATTCCCTGGCGACATGTCGCCAGGGAAACTATCCCTGGCGACATGTCGCCAGGGAAACTATCCCTGGCGACATGTCGCCAGGGATAGCCTAACATGTCGCAAGGGATAATATTTGTGAAAATAAAATTTCTTGTTACTTATGTATTATTATAATTAGTAATAAAATAATTATTATTATTATTATTTATAAAATAAGAAGTATTATTATTACTATTTTTAAAATAATTATTATTATTTATAAAATAACTATATCATCCCGGTCAGTTTAATTTCTAAATTTATTCTGATTTATTCCGTTTAGTTTCTCGATTTATTCTAATTCGGTAACCATTTAACATCTAACGTTTAACAAATGCATACCGACTCATCCATTGAGCATCTAACATGTAACCAAGACATGTCGAGTCATCCATTGAACATCTAACGTGTAACCAAGACATGCCGACTCATTTATTGAACATCTAACGTGTAACCAACACATACTGACTCAACCATTGAACATCTAACGTTTAACAAATGCATACCGACTCATCCATTCAACATCTAATGTTTAACAAATGCATACCGACTCATCCAATGAACATCTAACGTGTAACCAAGACATGCCGACTCATCCATTGAACATTTAATATTTAACAAATGCATACCGACTCATCCAATGAACATCTAACGTGTAACCAAAACATACCGACTCATCCATTGAACATCTAATGTTTAACAAATGCATACCGACTCATCCATTGAACATCTAACGTGTAACCAAGACATGCCGACTCATTTATTGAACATCTAACGTGTAACCAACACATGTCGAGTCGTCCATTGAACATCTAACGTATAACCATAACAAACCGGATCATCCATTGAACATCAAACGTATAACCATAACAAACCGGGTCATCCATTAAACATCTAACGTGTAACCAAGACATGCCGACTCATCCATTGAACATCTAATGTTTAACAAATGCATACCGACTCATCCAATGAACATCTAACGTGTAACCAAAACATACTGACTCATCCATTGAACATCTAATGTTTAACAAATGCATATCGACTCATCCAATGAACATCTAACGTGTAACCAAAACATACCGACTCATCCATTGAACATCTAACGTTTAACAAATGCATATCGACTCATCCATTGAACATCTAACGTGTAACCAAGACATGCTGACTCATTTATTGAACATCTAACGTGTAACCAACACATGTCGAGTCGCCCATTGAACATCAAACGTATAACCATAACAAACCGGGTCATCCATTGAACATCTAACGTGTAACCAAAACATGTCGACTCATCCATTGAACATCTAACGTTTAACAAATGCATACCGACTCATCCAATGAACATCTAACGTGTAACCAAAACATACCGACTCATCCATTGAACATCTAATGTTTAACAAATGCATACCGACTCATCCAATGAACATCTAACGTGTAACCAAAACATACCGACTCATCCATTGAACATCTAACGTTTAACAAATGCATACCGACTCATCCATTGAACATCTAACGTGTAACCAAGACATGCCGACTCATTTATTGAACATCTAACGTGTAACCAACACATGTCGAGTCGTCCATTGAACATCAAACGTATAACCATAACAAACTGGGTCATCCATTAAACATCTAACGTGTAACCAAGAGATGCCGACTCATCCATTGATCATCTAATGTGTAACCAAGACAAACCGGATCATCCATTGAACATCCAACGTATAACCATAACAAACCGGGTCATCCATTGAACATCTAACGTTTAACTATTGGCGGGAAAACGTTGGCGGGAAAACATTGGCGGGAAAATGTTAACCATTTCCCTCACTTTTTGACCATAAAAGGATTCACACACACTTATCATCAGCAGATCACACACACACACTTATCATCTCCTACCAAACTCACCACCACCACCACCTGATTTGGTAGCAGATGGATCCCCGTGAAGCTTATAAGTGTACATGTGGAAATGGATATATAGTGTTGAGACAGTCACATCAACACCATAGCTTTGGTAAACTTTATTATGCATGTCCTCTTTCGAAGATAAACAATCTAAAGTATTTTTATTTATGTAATATGTGTGATTTTTAAAATAACATGTCATGTCATTCTTTTTATTTTGTAACAGCCAAAAAAATAAGATTATGGATGTGGAAATTTTATATGGAAGGATGATCTAGATCTACAACCCCGTATAAGATCTTCCTCTGGATCTTCAACACCTCAAGGTTCTCCTTCAAGGCGTTCAATACATCCAAGTTCTTCTACAGGATCTTCTGAATCTGCAACCACTGAGTGCTCAAATTGCAAGATCAAAGATCTAAAGATAAAGATGTTAGAGGCAAGACTAGAAATGGAAAGGCATCCTGAAGACCACGCATGTCAATCGGCTGCAATACTTCATGAGCTTTTAAATGAAATGGAAAATCTTAGCGTTGAGTAGTAATCGGTCGCACTACTTCACGAACTTTAAGTTGATTAGTAATGTCTGTTTTTAAGTTTTCCATTTGATTCCACAAGGGCTATGTATAATATTATGAATAAATAAATGTTTGTTTTATAAATTTCTCATTTATATAAACGTCGCAAAAATAAAATAACATCGGATCGATAGTTAAAATAATAAATATTTGGAATAAATAAATGTTTGTTTTATAAATGTCTCATTTTTATTATATAAACGTCGCAAAAATTAAATAACATCGGATCGATAGTTAAAATAATAATTAACAAGCAAAAACAAATAAATATATGACAGGGAGTTTCCTTGGCGACATGTCGCCAGGGAAACATTTGGGATTTGGCGGGTAAAAGCCCGCCACACATTTTGTGTTTAATTTTGAAACTAATCACAAATGGCAAAGGTTTCCCTGGCGACATGTCGCCAGGGATAATTTTGACAGGTAATTAGCAAAATTAGTTTTTGTTAAATACGATGGACGAGGTTTCCCTGGCGACATGTCGCCAGGGATAAGTTGGGACAAAGTATCTCTGGCGACGTGTCGCCAGGGAAACTTTGGAGGGAAAATTTCGCGCTCTTTCACTTGGTATCTGATTTTGGGCGGAGTATCCCTGGCGACATGTCGCCAGGGAAACCCTAGTCAAACTTTGACCAAAAAGTAAATCTACTTTAACGCCACGTCAGCGTTGTCGCCAGGGAAAAGGGGTTATTCCTGGCGACATTGTGTCGCCAGGGAAACCCCCGTCATCTGTTCTTTGTTTTCTTGTAGTGTCATTAGAAACCCTAACCCGCCTAAGTTTTCTTCCTCACATCAAACCTTTGTTAAACTTCAAACCAAAGACCCACACTTCTTAATTACAATGTATATACTCTAATTAAACCCTAATCCATCACTAATCACATTCCTAAGCCCTTAATCACAAAAATCACAAAGTATAAAGTTACAAGCCCTAGTTTTGTATCCGGCTAGGTTTTTCCCTCCAAAACCTATTCAAAATGCTTTCCCTCCTAAATTCAAACATTGGCCAGATATTTTTGGATATTTTGAGATATTTTCCAAGTAGGTGCATCACCTACTTGTAGATGACACAACTTCATTCTTATCATTAAAATTTGTGGCCTAATATGAACCTTAAGCTTAGATATTTTTATTCTAGACCTCATGACTCATTCTTAGACTTGCATAGATTTTTCCTAGGCTCATTAGTCACCACTACCTGGTTCTTACACGTTTAGGGGGAAAACTTGGAGCTTAAGGGTTAGAAATAGTTTAAATAGGGGTCTTTAGCTTCATTTTAGAATCATCCCTCACTTTCAATCTTCTACACCTATACATTCTGTTCTCATCCCACCATTGAAGCTCTAAGAAGTCCCTAATATCAGAAGCAAGCTTTGGAAGAAGTTCTAGCAAGCTTTGGAAGAAGTTCTAGGAATTCTTGAAGAGTTATGAGGAAGATATAGTCCATATACCCCATTAGGAGCCATTTTGGAGCATCCTAGGTAATTACTTTGTTATCTATGCTTTGATCTTGTTATAATGAATTCTTAGAGTTTTTATAATGTTAATAAGATGTTAGAATGATAATATAAAAGAAATTAAGTCATTTGATAATTTTAAATGGAAGTTATAAGTTAAAGATGTCTTAAAACCCTATTTTTGTAATTTACATGAAATAATAAGCGAAAACCCATTTCAAAAGCTATAATTGTGAAGAAATGTTATTATTATGATTATAAACATGTTTTGAAACTTTGTTTTAAAATCCTAGATCATTTGGTCTATTTTTAAGGTTGTTATGTGATTTTTACAAGTATATGGACTAAAACTGTCATTTTTTAAACTATTTAACATTTTGGGAAAAAAATGTCATTTTGCGAAAGTTAAATATATAATAATAAAAATTGGGAAGTTTGAGGTCCTAAGGTTAAATAATGAGGGTTTAAAATACAAATACTAAAACTATATACTTTAGGGGTTAAAAGTGTAATTAAGCTAAAGTATTAACTAAAAGGGCTATTTTTGCCAATTTTGAAACTAAAGAAGATTAATTATAAATATGAGTAAGTAATGAAAGTATCATGTTAGTAGGGAGATTTGTACAAAGATGTTCCATCTCGATATTACGTTCTGACTAAGTGGTTGGGTTTACGATTTAAAGTGCCCTCGCTCCTCAAACGTTTATAGAATGGCTGCTGAGTATGATGGCCCGAACAATCGTACTAGAATTACAACCAAATATTAATTAAAAAAATACATAATTAATACTTAACAATATTGAACTAAAAATCAAAGACTTGATATATATATACATATATGTTGACCCAGGTTTGTGAGACTAAGCTGTTTACGTGTGACTGATATATATTTGACGTGATTCAGATTGCTACATCACCGATCCTAGTGTACAAGTTGGTTTAATAATCCCGCTCCAAGCTCAAATCTTACACTTTCGTCGAATCTATATGACCATGTATTACCCCGTGTTATTTATGATTATTTACTACTAATACATAGGGTGGGGAAAAAACCAGTTCATGAATTTAACCATGGAAAATCGGTTTTCGAAACTGAACCGGTGGTTTTGTAACCGGTTTAATAAAGTAACCCTCGTACAAGTTTTAAAATTAGTTAAATTCGAACCAAACTAAACCAGTTAAATATCTAGCATTGTTTTTTTTATATATAAACACACAAGCAAGGTTCTAAAAGATGTGTTTTTACGGCGCTAAAACAATGCAAAAGTGTGAGACGTGACCTCTCTAGACCATGATGTTCGCTTTAGGCGTGACGTGAGATAAGGCGTGAAACGATAAATAAAAGCGCGAGTTATTTTTGAAAAGATTTAAAGATTTTCAAATATTTACGATTTAGCTTGCAGTTACTGATATTTTCAATTTGAGATTAAATTTACTGATGTTTATAACTCAGATAATAATAAATATAATATAACACTAAATCTATAAATATACATGAGTTTTGCTAGAACACAAAGAAATATCAACAAAACGAGGTGATATATTTTGTACTATTTCATTATATTTTTTCTTTCTTTTTCAATATCCAATATTCATTTGGATCATCATTTTGTGGATATTTTTTTGAACCTTTTGTGATTCTAGCAAAACTCAATATATATTACGCAAAAGCTTAAGACCTCGCTCTAATTGAAACCTTGCACGAAGCAACTGGCTTAGCTCAGTTGGCAACTAAGGTTTCAGTAAGTAGTTTTCTTGTAAGAGGTTTTTTGGAGGTCTTGAGTTCAAGACTTGTCAAATGCTTTTTTTCTCAGACGAAGCAGATAAGGAGTTTAACATAACTAAGTGATGGTTCGAAGAAAGCATTTTGCCGCTTGAATATTATTGCACGATTCGACACAGTAACCACTAACTAGGGATGAGCAAGGGTACAAAAAAAAAACGGTACGGTACCGGTTCTTGTTATTCGGTACGGTACCGGTACCATATAATTCACTTAAAAAAAATTTGTACGGTACCGGTACCATATAATTCACTTAAAAAAAATTCAGTACCACAAAAATTCGGTACGGTACCAAATGGGAAATCCCGATTTTAGTACTGGGATAAGAAAAAAGCTTAACTTTTTTTACTAAACTCATGAACTTTATATATGATATGATTGAGGTTCTTGTAAAATAGTGCTTAAAATAAGTTAGTGTAGGAAATTATGTATCATGTGTATGTTCATCTATATTTATCTATAAAAATGTTACTCGTAGCGACGTACCGCGTTTCTTTGTATATTATGTATCAAAACGTTAATCGCGTCGAAAAACGATGTTTCTTTGTAGATCAAGTATCAAAATGTTACTCGTAGCGAGCTAACATGTTTCTTTGTATTATATATCAAAAAGTTACTCGCGGCGAGCAGTGCCTCTTCCTTTCATATTATTTACAAAATGACATTGACCAGACTTCGTCAAATGACATAATATACTAATATATCTAACCATTTACGTTACTTCTTATACTTCCTACGTTAACAACTATCATACGTTGACCTTCCTCTACATGATATAATGACTATCTTGATTGTATATGAAATGTCAGAATTTAGAATTTAGTTTCCATTGTATTTCTTACTAAACAACATGGCATCTAATTATTGTGATATACTCCATTATTATCAGATTCAAATACTACGTATGTTAGGAAACTATACCATCATATCTTAGCATGTTATCAGTAGCTATAACACAAGAATGGCAAAATAAAACGTACAGTACATGTTTGACCATTCGAGTTACCATGTTATCATAACATGAAATGCATTTGATGCTTTAGTAACAAACTCTCTGATGATAATTAAGTACACGAGTTAACTGCAGTTTATGTTCCACGGGATTCGTTTCGGTCCGACTATCTTCTATTTTAAACGGTACTCATTTTGGTATGGTACTGTGTGCTCATCCGTACCACTAACATTTGCCCGTTCTAAAAAAAATAAACCTTGCAGGAAAGATTAAAAAATAAGAAAAAAATGATGAAAAGGAGGAATAAACAGGTCAATAGCCATCTCGATCCTATTCACCTTTGTCTCAATTCTCAAGAATAAATAAAAACAATTCATTCTTTGATGGCCGTTAGGCCCCCTCTCCAATTCACATTAAAATTACAATTCTACCCTTCCTCCGCCGCCACCTCCTCATTCTTCTTCTTCCGTCACCTCTCCTCCAAAACCAACAACCACATCCTCCGTCAAACCAAACATTCCCAACATTTTATTAATAATAAAAAGGCTTTAATTAATAAAGCCTTATTGTATAATAACAAGAAGAGCCTAGGGCCGACGTCACCGTTAGAAGAAACACTGGCGCATAAGATCCGTAAAGCCGTTAGACATAACGGTGCCCCTTCCAAAGCTAGGGTTTTTGCCGATGTTAACGTTGTCAGGCCTAAGGAGTATTCAGATTACGAGTCCCTTGCTGTTCAATGGGGGTTTGTTTTTCTTTTTATTTATTTATTTATTCGTATTTGGCGAAAGCAGTCTCTTTAGCCGCAGGGATTGTTTATTTATTTATATCTGCCAGGGAGGATTTTTAGTTAAAGGAAGGGGTCTGGCCATACGTAAGGGGCTCGATATAAAAACTACTAGTAGAAAAACAGATTTTAATATAAATTAATAAATTAATAATGAATGATGTAGGTTGATTAGTGGCGGCTCATCACCCACTAGTCCTCCTACTAGCTCCGCCCCTCTTGCCAAGGTCTTTCTAAGATTAAGTTTCCTAACACTCGGGTACGGGTAGGGTGTCCGTTTAAGCTTATATGTGGGGATATCAGCTTAATTGATTCTGATTTTCGGCTTATTTGGAGACTTATGAGGCTATATAACTTTATCACATCATAATAAACTTTATATAAGCCCACAAGTCTCGGAATAAGCCGGAAAATCGAGGTTTATGGAATATAAGGCGAAAAACAAACAAGCTTGTAAGCTGGTTATAAGGTTTAACAAACACCCAGGGGTGTTTGTTTAAGTTTATATGTGGCTTATGGGCTTATTTGTTCTCCGGCTTATATTTCACAAGCCTTGATTTTCTGGCTTTTTCTGAGACTTGTGGGCTTATATAAGCCCATAAATCTCAAAATAAGCCAGAAAGTTGAGGCTTATAAAATATAAGCCGAAATCAAATAAACCTTGAACAAACACTTGCCCACTACTGGGTGTTGTTTTTGTTTATTTATTCATATTTATGAGATTAGTTTTTTGGTTTAATTGTTTTGGTTATGATGATGTGGCAGGGAACAGGATGATTATGAGGTAGTGAGGAAAGTTGGGAGAGGGAAATATAGCGAGGTTTTTGAGGGGTTTCATTGCGCTGATGATGAAAAGTGTATCATCAAAATACTTAAACCCGTTAAAAAGAAGAAGGTTAGGGCTTCTTTTTTTACAGTTTTTTGAAAATGTTGTGTGAATTGGGTAGTTAAATTGATATTGTGATAAAATGTTCTAGACAGAATCGTCTTATGGTGTTTAGATTCTTCTCGTTGGTTATTTAGGTTATGCATATAGCTAATAAATAGCTATAGGTAGCTAGAAATATCATCTGTTGTTGGGCTGTTCAGATTCTTCTTTTGTAATGTTGTAGCATATTTTAAATAGGTTTGAGGAGGGGGCACAAAACATTCGTTAAAGATATAGTCTATATAAGAGTTCAGAATATTTCTCTGTTCGGTACTTCGCTCTAGCCACTTTGGAACCATATTTCTATTTTAAGAGTTATAGGTTTTCTCATTGGGGCAAGAAAGCGAAGCCTACGCATCTGCTGCATTTTTTAGGAATTAGTTGTGTCATGCCAACTAAATTACAGCTCTTATCTTGTTTCCATACACTCAACATATTGAAATCGTGAATGGGTATAGACACCAGCGAGAGGGCTATGTGGTTATCAACATGTAATGCTCTTAAGATTAGCCATTCAAAGGTGATATTCTCGAAAGACGCTTAACTTGGCATAAGACTGTTAGACACTTATCAGAACTATACTCCCTTGCGCACAAGCATGTGTGCCAAAATTTATATCCTTAATGTGATTGGTCTACATTTAGACAATATTGGGGAATGAGATGGCAAATCTTGAGCATTACTCTACTAGTCGTAGGTGGTGTCTGTTAAAGAAAACTAACTCTCAAGTCCTAACAACCTCTTATTATGACTCAATTACACATCGTAATGTCTCTTATCTTTTATGGGGAAGTGTTCACTGCATTTCTTTATGCCCTTGTTTGTATGATTTGTAGTGTTGAGACATGCGAGACTCGCACTTGGGTTCCTTGAACGAAACCTAGTTATCCGCACCACTTTTCTAAATGTTTAGAAATTGGACATTGCTGTCTTTCCTTTTATGTTTGTTTCGGTCGAATATGGATCTTCGACATGTCTCCCTTCCACATTGTATTGACACTACAAACATGAACATATCACATAAAGGTGATGCCAGTTACAATGGTTCAAATATAATCTTGTTCTTCTTTTCATCAATTTGCTCCAAAAATTGGATGAACTTTTCTTTTCACTTGATGAACGTCATAGGGGTATTATATTATATTGCATGAGTTAGTTTCTTTATTTACTTCGGTCCCGTTCGTTCTCTTTTTTCGTCAATTTGTATCATAGTTCGATTAGCTTTTCCTTCCACTCGATGACAATAGGGTATGTTAAAGTGCACTTGAGCTTCTTTATTTGCTTTAATCCCATAAAGCGTGGGATTACATTTTTAATAACATTCCGATTGGTTGTTGTGGTTGAAGATGTGAGTCGGTGCTTGAGTTAATAGATAAATAGTTTACTGTCAGCAAGGCAGTAGCTTTTGTTTGCCTTTGATTGCTCTCAAAGGAAGGAAGTCGTAAATGGGGACATCGACACCTTTTAAGAATCCCAAAAGATTCCAAAAATTGAATAACCTATGTAGCATCATTGAATCTGGGCAGCTTAGTTATGTTTCCTCACTATGAACTTTTAAGGTTTCCTAAAGGCTTTTGTCTTAGCATAACAGAATGCTTTCTGTCTGTGGCATTCTAGCAATTGGAATGTTTTAACATGTGAATCAAAATATGGCTTTGTTTACGTTTGGGTCATTTTGGTAACTGGTAGCCGTAGAAAATGATGAATGATTTGTTTTGCATATAGATTTATAAATATACAAATTTATGTATAAAAAGGATTAGCTTTATATATGGTGTTAACTTCCGTATGAAAATGTTAAGTTTACTGGTTGCGAATAACGGTACACAAAGCCTCCCATGTACTACACTTCTGCTCTCAGGAAGTCATCAATCTGGAAATCCCAGTGGCTGTCAGTGTATCTGACTAGTGCTTAAGTTATAATCTATTTCTTCAGTATCTATTATGCATTGCACCGTAATGCATATCCAAAGTACAAACAACATTTCTTAGTTTAGGAGTAACTTAATTCTGAGTCTTTGAGATGAGTCTATCATGGCTGGAAGCCTGGATTAGAATGTGATAAGCCTATTCCTACTTCCTAGTGGCTCTCTAGAGCTTTTTGAACGTTGAAACTGCAACGCACATCTTGTTTAATGACACCTTTCCTTTACACTAATAAGCAAACATGTTGTTCAAAAAAAATAAAAAAATAAGCAAACATGCATCTTATTACAATCATCTGTCTATAAAATCTGTTTATTATAATTGAAGTCTTGTTGATTGCAGATTAAGAGGGAGATCAAAATCCTACAAAACCTTTGTGGTGGGCCAAACATTATCAAGTTGCTTGATATTGTTAGAGATCAACAATCAAAGACACCAAGTTTAGTCTTTGAATATGTGAATAACACAGATTTCAAAGTGCTCTATCCGACACTTTCTGATTTTGATATCCGTTATTATATATACGAACTTCTTAAGGCAAGCATTCCATATCCCTTACTTCTTTGGTCTATTTTGTATAATTAGTAAATTTGAACACTATTGTTACTTTGTTAGTATGCCCTTGTATGTGCTTCTTGTCTGACTGAAGTATGTAACTGATTATGCGTAACAGTATCTTGACATGCTAACAGCTACTTTGTTTATTCATCCATCTACATGTCCTTGGCCTCTTTGTATATTAATTGTGATGGTTTATCATTTGTTAAATGGAGTTTTTCTTGCCCAAGCAAGCTACCTGTCTCTGGATATGTGAATAACAGATTTCAAAGTGCTCTATACTCTTTGTTATTGTAGGCAATCTAAATTTGAAGTTTTTCAACTTAAAGTTTTTTTTGGTTAATTTCAGGCATTAGATTATTGTCACTCTCAAGGAATCATGCATCGTGATGTTAAGCCCCACAATGTGATGATTGATCACGAGCAGCGCAAGCTTCGTCTTATAGATTGGGGCCTTGCAGAGTTTTATCATCCAGGCACAGAGTACAACGTTCGTGTAGCTTCAAGGTCTGATTTTATATTTTATGTTCTGAGGGGCAACACAGATCTTATGTATTTTACTTGCAGCTAAGAATATATGCCATATTTTAGATTTGTGAGGGTTAGGTAGCACATTTTTAATGCTTTGGCAGCGTAATATTAGATGTTTTCAGTGGATGACAGATTAATCATCCGCCAACTTACTTTTACTTTCTGAGTGCAGATATTTTAAAGGTCCAGAACTCCTTGTTGATTTGCAAGATTACGATTACTCTTTAGATTTGTGGAGCCTTGGCTGCATGTTTGCTGGAATGGTGATTATGCTTTGCTCTAATCTATGGTTTATGTGCATCCTGCATAATATATAAATATCAACTTGTACATGGGACTCTGTCTTCTTTGCCTGCATTAGAAAGATTAGTGCATATTAAGTTGCCTCGAGCCTCATGTGCTAATTGCTAATTTTTCAAAACAAATTGCTGTTTACAGATATTCCGCAAGGAACCATTCTTTTATGGGCATGACAACCATGATCAACTAGTCAAAATTGCCAAGGTACACTTAATTTATGCTTGTGAGTTATCTTTAGCAGTACAATTGTTAGACGGATTGAGTGTTAACTACTTCCATCTTTTGTTTTCGTGGGTGTTAGGTATTAGGTACTGATGAGTTAAATACCTATCTACAAAGATACCTTTTAGAGCTAGACCCACAACTGACTGCACTTGTTGGGAGGTTAGTAGTGTTTTTCTTCTCATTAGTTGTTTTTTTTTTTTTTTTTCTTTTACGTCAAAGTATAGGAGTCATTTTTCTATGATTTGGTGCAGGCATAGCAGGAAACCATGGACAAAGTTCATTAATGCTGATAATCAACATTTAGCTGTGCCAGAGGTAGATCTTTGCCACATATTTAAATATGCAGAAAAGTACATGATTTTATTTAGGAATAGGTTTTGGGCTTGTGGTACTGATTTTGAGCCTCATAGTGACACCTGGTTGAGTCTGCCAGTTCAATGTAAAATTTTAAAGATAAGTTGGCATATTTTTTGACAAAGCTTACAGGTTACAAGTGGGAGAATGTAAAATTTGCAACTTTAAACTCTCTAAAAGTTGAAAATATTACTAAAATGGGAGATTGAAATTAACCGTGTCTGGTTCTAGGCAACTTTTATGTCCCTTGGGTCTTTAAAACCATTAGCTTTGGGTTACTCTGTGACGATTGGTATGTTTGTCTCGTCTAGGCAATTGACTTCCTTGACAAGCTGCTTCGGTATGATCATCAAGAAAGACCAACTGCCAAAGAAGCAATGGTAAATTTCTTAGTCCCTATCCTACCCTATGTATTGTACCAAAATCAACTGAAAGCACAAAAATAGTATTTGATTTTAGTTGTATATAAGAATACCGAGTTTTATATTCAGCACGTTGTACTTTGGCACTTGTAAAAACACATTTGCATCACTAAATGTTTTGGGGTCTGTTTATGCAGGCGCACCCATACTTCCATCCTGTAAGAAATGCAGAGAGCAGCAGAACTCGGGCATAAGGGGTACTTGCAGATTGATTCTTTGTTGTAGCTCATTTTGCACTCTTAATTGTTTTTCTTTATTACTGCGTTGATAGTAAATTTGTATTTTCTTTTCATATGGAATATTAAAAACCAAGTAAATGGATGATTTATTGTTTACCGAAAATATAGATCAAAATGATTAGTTTAGATTCTTGATGCGGTTTGTAGCTGTTTCACTTAAAATGCAAATTTATATTGGTATTGTGTTTTCTGCAGCTGTTTGTGTTGGTAATAATGTTTTTATGTAATGCATATATCAGCAACTTTTATCTGGTAACTTGATAGAAAGTAAAAGGCAAAAATTATTGTTATCTTGCCGAAATTGAAGAACCGATCTTTGTATCACCAAAATCCAGATCTTTGTGCATTAACTAAAAACAAGTGCAATTGTAACTTTATTTTCACTCCGAAGCAATTTTTCTCTCTAAATTAACAAAAACATATAATAAACGAGTGCACTGTCATGGTGATGGCGATGAAGAGGCGATCATCATTAGTTTAATGATGTATGCGGTTACGGTGGTCGATAGTTTCTACAAGGCTAGGACGTTATCTTTTATAACTGTAACTTTGTAGTGACAATAAAAGTAAACACATCAAACCAAGAAAAATGGGTACTCGTAATTAACATTTCAAGATACAACTAATATTGAGTACTCGTAATTATTAATATTTTCATTTCTTAACCTACCAGATTCTTACTTACCTTATTAATTTCTTCAGTTTTTCTTTTCTTATTACACAAATTAATGTTTTGAGAAAATTGAAGTGTCATAATTACTGGAGTTTTGAATAAATAAAATAAAATCACACAAAATAGGAGTGTCATAATTACCATTTAATTATACTGATATCAGTTATAAATCAGCTTTAAATTTATATCCTCCTATTTATAATCATATTATTCCCCCTTTAAAAAACCACACCAACATCACAAAACATAATTCAACATGACAAAGTGCTTGTTAATCACCACAATTGTTGTTGTATTTCTCATGCTCTCAAGTTAGTTTCAATTGTTCTCTATTTGTATACAAATTTTGTTTACGTTGTTTTTCTATATGCGCGAGTGAGTTATAACACCTGCAAGTGTTATTTCTGCTTGCGAAAACAACCTGTACAAGGAAGTAGTTTCTAAGAATGTCTTACTTTTGTTGCAAATTAAGATAATGCGTACTATACTCTTTTAACTAGCAAAGTTTTATATCATAAATTGCAGGTATGGAGTTGAGCATGGCGAGAAATCAGAACGGCCGTTGTAAAGACTTTATCACAATGCTCGGATGCGACTTAAATAGATGTGAATATAAATGTATTTCAAAACATGGATGGAACGCTCACGGGAGATGCTTGGGTTATTTATACTGTGCTTGTTTTTTCCCATGTGAGAGTCGTAAAATGGATGATGTCTCCCCACTCTCTTCCGACCCTAATTCTGCTCTAATGTCTCCATCAGATCAAACTACTGATTAGTTGTGTGTATTCATATGCCTAGTAATAATTTATCCTTTGAAATTCATCAGTATTGTTTTTGATAGATATCTTTTTAAGGACGTACTAAAGAAACACGATATAAGAAAACCAAAATGTAACATTGAATGATTGTCATAAGAAGAATAACTTGCAGTGGATTTATGCTAATGTTCGGTTTGAACGATGCTTGTAATGTATTATGGTGTGTTTTTCTTGTTGATTTATGTTTGAGTTTGGTTTCTTTTTTGTAAAGATTCCTGTGATCCTGTGAATATATGTGTTAAGATGGTAAAAGAACAATTTCAAACTCTAATCGACTAACTTGCCCTCTATTTATACTTGCCTAGCTTTGATCATCAAGAAAATGATACTAACATATTAACTAAAATCCTGGTATGTATGATTCTACAAAATTAACACTCATGAAGTTACTGATTGTGGCACTTGTAGAGACCAGTGCCCATATCTGACCCGTATCATACATTGTTCGTCACCGTCCCATTTCCCCTTTTTGTCATCTAATTTTCTCTTACTATGTCGTCGTGGTGGGGTGAGGCGTCACACCTTAATGGAAGGTGCATCGATGTGCCTAGTAAATTCCAAGTCTTTAGTGTTTCATGCTTAGGATAGCTAGTTGGCCGTGGAGTTCTGTGAGGAAAATGTATTTTGGAGCTATTGTTTTTTTTGTTTGAAGAATTTGAGATATTTTTGGTTTTCTGTGTTTTTACTTTTAGCTCAATGTAAAGACATTGCGACAATTGTAGCTTGTGATGAAACTGATGGAGAATTGCCTTGGTGTCCCTTCCTGTGCCAACTGTTGTCTGTTACTGTTTCCTGGTTGCGAACCAGCACTGAACTCAGCTATTTCAAGCAATGAAAGTCGCACGGAACATTGTTGAAACTCAGCGGCTTAGTCAGTATTTACGAACTTTGAGCTAAAGGGTTAGTAAAAACATACTTTCCTTTTGTATTGATTCAGTTATTGTGCTCTTTCAACATTTGATAATTTGAAAGATGGCTTTGTTTACTGTTGCTGTCGGAAAAGATCAATGGTTTATAAATATATTTTGTGTCCACGGAAAGTCTCTGAACTAGGGAATACTTGAGGTTCTCACTCTATTTGGCTAGTAGTAATGTTATAATAGCCATCAACGAATTTACACCTTCATTTCTAGTGCACACCCTCAGGTTTAAGGCAGCATGGGAGTGTTTGAAATTCTGTCTGCAAGGATAGTTGTACGCTAGTACTCATCTGTCAATCTGTGTATGCAGCACCACCCGCACTTCTATCCTGTAAGAAATGTAGAGACCGGCAGAACTCGAGAGTTATGGGTGCTTGTAGTTCATTCTTGTTGCAGCTCATTTTGTTCTTTTGATCGTTTTTCTTCACTCCTTCATTGATAGTAAGTCTGTATCTTCTTCTATATCCAATATTAAAAACTAAGTACTTGATTAGTGTTGGATTCTCATGCGGTATGAAGCTGTTTCACTTACAAGTTAGAATGCAAAGTTATAAATATTGTATAAAGCTGTTGCTTTTGAAATATACGTGGTCAATGGTAATTACGTAAAGTATTGCGCTCCTCTCAAGTTTGGATGAACATCCAGTCAAGTACTCACAAACAAAAGAAAATTTGTGTCTCTCTGCTAATTAGTATGCGAGTAAACATAACCGATCATTTTCATTCAAGCTTAAGAGGATCTCAATCCTTACGTTAACGTGAATTTCGTCCCAAATTTTTTTAGTATGAACTGATGAAAACATATTTCTATGAGAGTATTTGAACATCATGTAATAATTACTCGTAATAACCAATTCTAGAAGAAATGCACTTTAACAGAGATCTTGAATTCTGGATTTAGTATCTACTTCATGAAATCATCAATCTCTATTCACTTGTAAGATCTCAAGAATTCAATCTCTAAGAACATAAACTGTAAATGTTTAATACATTCATCTATAGTGGATCAGATTAGGGAGAATATACAGCGGACGATAAAAAGTTGCTATGTATCACATTCTGAACTTGTTAAGTCTCTGAATAAGATAAAAAAGATTTGGCAGTTAAGAACGTTATACCAAAAGCTGATCAAGTGATTATTTTTCCGAAAAGAGAATAGTAAAAAACATTTGTTCACTGCTACATTATACTCCTATTCTCCAAACACACTACGAATTATCTCTAATTCTGAAAACGAAAACCTCAAAGAAAAGGGCCATGTTTCCCCTCTCTTTCATTACAAGAGTCCTTAACGTCCTAAACTCTCGACACAACATTTTATACAAACAACATAACCTAAGATAAAGATTGCCTCCTGCTCCTTGATGCTGGTGTCGACGACTTGGTTTCATCAGATGTATCAGAACTCATATTGTCACTATCTCTATCCTTGCCCGAAAACACTTTCTTGAATATCCTTTTTGACATCAGCATCCCCTTTGCTTTACTCGTATTACCACTGTCTTGCTCAAGCTCCCCTTTTATTGCCTTGAGCTCTTCACTTGTGGGTACTGATCCCCAGTCTTCTTCCGTATTAGTTCTTGAGCTCCCAAGGGACCCACCAGGCGGCAAAGCCATAGTAGTCTCAGGTGGGACCCCACCATTCGTGCTGGCTCTTAGTTGCTCAAAGAAGAGGACCTGAACTACAACACGTAAAGGGAGGCGCTCATTTTGAACTGCATGTCTACAAGCGTCTGCTGACAGCTTTCGACAGTCCATCAACCTGCAAATTCTTTTCTTTTCGCTTTTCCCAATTCCCGGATGTTCCTGTACATATTTGAAACAAACATTAGTAGTTTGATTAATATGCTAAACACAAAAAATGACTTTATTCTCAAATAATTACCTTAAGGTACATGTCGATTGCACGATAAATCCCATCATGGCTTGATCTAGGTAAAGTTGAAACCATATCAGCAAGATCAGCAAACTTTAACAATGACATATTTGGATCCCTTGCGATCTCAGCCAGGTAACCATCGATGATTTTAGCAACGTTGACTTTCGCACCGGAGTCAATATGCCTCATCTCCAAGAACTCGTTTTCAGTTACAACACTCTGATCCTGCATCATAAATATTGCAACAAGTTCTTGAACCAAATCGACATTAAGAATCACAATATCAGCAACTGAGGCATTCTGCAGCTGCTGTCCAATCCTTTTCATTAGTTGTTTCTTTTGTGTTCCTGCACAGTCCAAAAGCACACACGCATGCATCAAGTGAACCAAAAACCCGCAAGAAATGCTATCTTTTTCATCCGGAAGGAGCCCAACAATCATTTCAATAAAAGCACGAATCTTTACATCATCCCCATCTTTTTTACCATCTTTTTTTCCAAACCAAGGTAATCTTTTTTGTGTATATGCTCTCAAAGATTCACCGATAACATCTGAACTCACTTTCCCTTTAGTCATGACGGTGATCATTACTCGTTTATACAAATCACTTGAAAGATCACAAAGATCTTCAACCCACCAATCTTTAGGAACCTTAACTTGTTTTTTCACACCATCATAACATGGTGAGTCATTCCCGAGCTTCTTTCTATTGTAAGTATAAGACCACTCGACTTTAGAAGTATCAGCCGACACTTTTGAAGCTATCGAGTCCAAACAATGACTCACCACTTTCAGTTCTTCAGACAATGGAAGAAGACACTTTGTTGATTGGAAAACAATGATCGAGTCTTTCCATGTTCTGAAAATGCTCGAATTTAGAAACACTTCAATCTTGTAAACAAGATTTCCTTTATCGACTGTTTCATACATTTCTAGATACTCTGCTGCGCACCGGGCCACTACCACATTATATGCGTTTAGTGTGACCGTCATTCCATAACAAAACTTAGCACAGATTTCAAAAGCAGCAGGCCCACCAGGGATATCACTAATTTCAACTTCTTCATTGTTTCCGTCATCTGAAACTGCAACCAGTTTCTGCAAGCGAGCACTCTTGGACAACAATGGGAACTATAAAATAAAAAACGGATGTACTACTTCATTTGACTGTTAAAGAAAAGTAATGTACGGAGTATTGCAAAAAATACTAAACTATGTATCGCACCTTGTGCAGATAATATTTCATGTCTCCAACGCTTACAATCATATCAGTAGCCAATTCAGTTGCTACATATCTAAACATGAACAAGATCATTCACTTAGAATCAAACACATTCAGTACTAATAAGCTATATCAAAGCAACGAATAATAAACTAAAAGATCACATTTTGAATGAGAAAAATAGACTACGCTACTAAACTTCATAAACATTACATTTGCATAGCTTGACAAGAATATAACAACATACTGACCGAATATTTTCGCCATTAGCCTGAAACAAATCCGGCTTTGATCCAAGTTTCATGAACTTCATCTTGAACACCGTAAACTTTATTCACCTTCAAAGTTGAGTCAAATGGTTATACTAACTTATAAAGTACTAAATTTAGCAAAATGAGAAAACCAAAAAGCCTAGTAGTAAGCACTAATGTTGAAGACTGGTTCAAGCTTCTTGAAACTAAGATAAGCACTTAATAATGCTACCTTGGATACTATCATAAACCCAAAAATAGTGGAGAGTATGGGGTAAACAAGGAGACACTGCTACAAATGACACACACTTTCACATAAGTCTTGTTAACTATAAAAAAAAAGTTATTTTATTTTTTATTTTTATCTTTTTGCAAAAAAAAAAAAAAAATTAACATGACCAGAGGCACCTCCACTTGCCACCACTGACATCCACCACTCTCTGCCTTGTATTTATAAATCTTTTATTTATTTCCAGTATTCAAACACTATAAAATCCACATTCCTCAATAAAATCTTTATCTTACCAATGGGAGAATTTTGGAGGATCTGCCACACCCAACATAATCTTTGGTATCAGTTAAAATACATCACCATTTTTGTAGACAAGAAACAAACATCATCTTGCATTGGTACTTTAAACAAAAATGGGTCAAAAATGTACTTAAAACCAACAAAATTTCACTTCACTAATTCAAATGATTATTCTTATTACTTAATAGGGATATTGGTCAAAGTACCAAAAATGGATTTGGCTTTGATAAAGTAGCCAGAAAATGTGGATTATAACAAATTAGCCAGGAATCCTGCAAGCACCCCAAAAATGCCATAAAATATGAAAAAAGAAATTTAAACAATTCCGCAAAGGCGCAAACTATCATGTTCATAACTTTCTTATATTCAGCAAATATGTTTGCAAGATTATGGTAATTATCTAGTACTACATTTTTTTCACAGTAAGGATAACATGTTTAGCCAATTATCTAACAAATCCAGTAAAAAAAAAACCTTAGAAGTTAGAACTACATATGTATAGACATAAACATATAAAACTATAATAGTAAAATACAAAATGATTAGATGAAAAGAGAAACCTGAGTGAGTAATGAAACAACACCAAGTCCAAGAAACAATGAAGAATCAAATCAAACAGTTGAAATGTCACAGAAGAAGCATTTTCATTAAACAGTTAAGTTTTTATTAAAGTGAAACAAGTTATGATATAAAAGAGACAACACAAAAACAAATGAAACCCCACACTCCACTTAAATGTGTTGCTGATATACAAGTACAAAAAACTATAGACCAATGTAAACAACAAGACCATAAATTTATAAAAGAGGATCGCACAAAAGATGAGTTGTCGTAAATGGTTAAAAATGACAGACACTAAAGTAACAATGTGTTGTCGCAAAAAGCCAAAGAGTTGTGTTACATTACATATCAGAATGAATGAATGTTGTGCACTTGAATCCCACTGTTTATATACTTTTGTCGTTTAGCTGTTTTCTGAATCACCATTCTATGGACCCCTTTAAGGTTTACTACTTTTCTTGATTCTTATTTATCAAACTTTATTTTCGACTCAAGCTTTTTCAGAACATTACAGCTTGGCCATGTACTTATGTGTTTCTTCAGTTGTTGGATTTGCTAAACCATAATCTTGCACTTAACTTTTTGTTAATCATAGTCTAGCAGAAAAACAACTACTCCTATTTTTGATGACTTAATGCATTTAAAATGTATTAAAAAAATCGATGTTTTCTTAAAAAAATAATACTATATCAAGCAAAAACTATGAGGTTTTCGAACATCCGTGAAAACTCCTGGTTTCATCCCTGCACGTACATATGACTATTTGGTATAACAATAACACACTCGAGAACTAGATTTTGTGGTATATATTTGGTGAAGTCAAAGTTAGGGGCGAAAATTTCAGCACTAACTAAAATAATACAATGATATGAAAAATTATGTTTAGTGTTGATGACAAAAGAAGTTATATTCTAATAATGCCCATGAAAGTCAGATTTGAAATAAATAAACATAATTGCATAGTTCCATAATTGATGGTCCCCTTGATGTTTATGTGATTGAGATGTCTAATTGACACTTAATGAATACTTTGCTAGTTTTTTTTAGACTTTTTCTCTTATGTTTACATGTCTTTGCTGTAACAATATTAAAATAGTAATGTTCAACTATTCGAGTTACATATAGTTTATGTCAATTTAGTCAAAATAGTTGAAAATATAACATCGTTTTTTAAATAAGCCAGTATAGCCAAAAGTTCATTCCAGTCCCAACTTTTAGCAAAGATTCGATGGAACAATCTGAGCCTTCTATTTTTATATGCATCGACGGTTGAGATTAAATATACTTATTTAATTCTAAACCATAAATAGCACACACATTTGTGCTTGTTTCACCGACCCACCATTAACCACCACCAACTACCGGCGATTTAAAACCATCGACGATTAACGATAAATCCAACTGCTACTTGGTAACTCACACAGTCACCTAATTTCAATCATTCAAATCCTAATTTTATCCTTAAATCTTATGAAAAATGGATATACAAGACCGATTCATCATCTTTACAAGCTAAGGATTCCGTTGTCTGTATTCTTTTTCTTTTATGTTACAGTTATTTTCAAATGAGTATGTGTAAAAATGCTTAGATAATGGAAGCTTTAACTGATAACCGGTGGATCAATATGTTGGTGATTGGGGGATCAGGTGGATGAAATCCTAAAGTTCATTGACTAAAGTTAATTGTATATGTTTATGTCTGCAGCAACTTTTTCTGAAGGGATTTGGTGGAGATTACACAGCCTCGTATTCCTGAGTAACTTCAATGACTCGTGAAGCCATTGCTAACATCCGTACAGATGCTGTATTTGGTGCTTAAGATAGAGTATCAAAGCAATTTTCCACTGAACTCAACCAGCTAGGAAAATAAGCTCGTCTTTGTAGCCATATAACAAGTTTCAGGTATGGTTTTTCCCAGCTCATCGCCTTCTGCTCGTACGCGCTTGGCATTTGGTACACATCTGTATTGATCAAACACAAAATTTCCAACTTTGGTGACATTATTAAAGCGTTCATGGTTCTAATAATCACCACGTTATCAATTGCTGAAACACTAGCACTTGCACCTGATATAGTAAAGGGAAGACATGCACTTGGGTCAGTTTCTGAAATCCTGACCAACCAGATTCACCGTCGGTAGACCATATCAAAGGTGAGGTAGAATTTAAAAACGTAATTTTCGCATGCCCCACAAGACCAGCTAACAGAATTGTATTGTCATCGCATATACTTGAAGCACAATCTATAATTACTTTAATAGTATCTCATCTAAAACTCTTGTTTAGTGAAATCTGCACGCTAATTCGTATGGTTCAAATGATGTTAATGTAACATAATGAACTAATGATGATGGATAACTAAGGCAATATTAGGTATGATGTTGTAGAAATGAATGGATTCATCATTCAATTTCAGACAAAATGTTATTAAGTTCATTTAGTGCTATTACCTTTGACCACCTGAATGGATTCATCATTCAATTTCAGACAAAATGTTATTATGTGTTGACAAGTTATTAATCTTGATATGTATGTAATTTAGGTTTGATGTTGTCAAACACTTTGTTGAGCTCAAAGGAGTGGGTGATGGGTTACCCATTTTGTTACTTTGATAATAACTTGATTGGATCAACCACTATGTACTAAGTCATGGCTAAAGACAATTGTGAGGAGATCCGTGATGT
Source organism: Glebionis coronaria (assembly GCA_025667525.1). Classification (NCBI taxonomy): domain Eukaryota; kingdom Viridiplantae; phylum Streptophyta; class Magnoliopsida; order Asterales; family Asteraceae; genus Glebionis; species Glebionis coronaria. The sequence continues at coordinate 518,509,246 of CM046875.1, forward strand.
CAACACTTTGTTGGACTCAAAGAAGTAACCAACTGCTGAGAAAGAAGTAATCGAGAAAGCAGCTGCCAAGAAACCATCTGCCAAGAAGAAACAAGCAAAACCTGCAGAAGGAAAGTGTTATATTGTAATAGAACTAATAGTAGTACTTAATTTCGTTGATAGTTTTTCAGTGTTTGAGAATCATACTTATAATTTTAAGTAGTATGTTTTAAAAATCATAGTAGTATGTTTTTGGGTGTCTGAGAATCATAAGTGTCTTTGACTCATACTTGACTCATGTGACTCATACATGAGTCAGGTGACTCATACATGAATCATGTGACTCATGTATGAGTCAGTATGACAAAATATGTATTATAATGACTCAGAATATGTATTAACTGTAAAAAAACAATTTTAAGTATTAAGTGTAGAAATGACAACAATCAAATGTACAAGTGTTTATAAACACTTGCAAAATTATATGACTCATGCATGAGTCATAATGACTCATAATATGTTTTAACTGTTAAAAACACTTTTACATATTTATAAAACTGTATTAAGTGTAGAAATGACAACAATCAAATTTACAAGTGTTTATTAACACTTGCAAATTTATATGACTCATGCATGAGTCAGGCGACTCATGCATGAGTCAGGTGACTCATGCATGAGTCATGCGACTCATGCATGAGTCATAATGACTCATAATATGTTTTAACTGTTAAAAACACTTTTACATATTTATAAAACTGTATTAAGTGTAGAAATGACAACAATCAAATTTACAAGTGTTTATTAACACTTGCAAATTTATATGACTCATGCATGAGTCAGGCGACTCATGCATGAGTCAGGTGACTCATGCATGAGTCATGCGACTCATGCATGAGTCATAATGACTCATAATATGTTTTAACTGTTAAAAACACTTTTACATATTTATAAAACTGTATTAAGTGTAGAAATGACAACAATCAAATTTACAAGTGTTTATAAACACTTGAAAAATTATATGACTCATGCATGAGTCAGGCAACTCATGCATGAGTCAGGTGACTCATGCATGAGTCATGCGACTCATGCATGAGTCAGGTGACTCATGCATGAGTCAGGTGACTCATGATATTCAATACATAGTATTCAAATCACATATTCAATACATGTTTTCAACACTTCAATAAAAGAAATCATAAATTTAAATCAAATAGTAAACACATGTTTTCAACACTTCAATAAAAGAAAAACAGAAAATTAAATCAGATATTCAACACATATTTTCAACACTTGAAGTAGTTGTTGTATTTGATTCTCCTACTTTTCTGCATCTTTACTCAACCAAAACAAGCACTCATCTATGTGGAAGTTAGCCTCGTTTTGTTAGTCTCTGAATTGTTTCGTTCTTCTCTCCGTATCTGCTTGTGTTTCTTCTTAATAAAAGCGGTATCAAATCCCTTCTCCAACGCCTTAAAATGTACTTCTCTGGAATCTCTTCAATAACACGGTTCTTCAAAACACAAGAATGCATGATTCGAAAGGAATCATACATGATTCGAAAGGAATCTACATGATTCGAAAGAAATCATACATGATTCGAAAGGAATCATACATGATTCTTATTCGTTTATAAATATCAACAAGAACATTAAACAAAAAGTGGCCACTTACTGTTGAAGGGTCCCAGGACGAACACACAATGAAATTAAAAATTACTTGAACATGAAACTTGCCAAAAAAGTGCTTAATGACTAGATTAATGTTGTGCCAAATCATTCTCAAGGGTAACTTAAGAAGAGGAAAGATGATGAATGTGATAACTAGACAGACATGAATGTTGTTGCAACAAATGTGGTGAGATGATCCACTACACATGTTAGCCTACGCCCACAACAAATACGCCCACAACAAATACGCCCACAACAAATACAGCCACCATAATCCAACCTTATCGAGATTAAAGAACCGGCTAACCCAAAACCTATTGAACCAGCTGCTGAATTCCCTTTTTATCTTCAAGATAGTATTAGTATTACTAATAGTAACAATCCATAAGTTTAAATCTTGATGTAAATACAGGGCTCGTCTCTTTCACATTAACTTCACAGGCAAATCGACTTCCTTTAACAGATTAACATTCGCATTTTTCTCGAATTATTCATCTGGTTACGAATTATTAAGGGTTAGTCTTTTTTATTTTGGTTAGAAGGTGAAAATCGAGTGTTTTTATGATGATTTTAATGGTTTGTTACACTTACGGTTAATCGCCGGTGGTGGTTGGTTGGTGGAGGTGGTGGTTGGTGGTGGTGGTGGTTAGTGGGGGGTTGAGGAGTGAACCGTTGGTGTTTTTCTGATAATGCCACTGTGTGTAAAAATAAGTGAGGTGGGTTGAATTTGTTTTTTAATCTTGACCGTTGATTGAAAATGGGATGAATGGACGTGATGTGTCCATTGGATCTATAATAAATGACAAGTCTTTAGGGATCTGAACCCAGCCAGTATAAGTAACTATTTCAGTTGGTTATTAAAGTTTCACTAAATAGTTTTTTTGAAAAAATTTCTTAGAAGTATTGGGTTCAAGAAGTGACATGAGCTTTTTCTTTCGCGCACAAAGCTAAAAAATAAAAAATAGTAAAGTTACTACTACGTATTTCATGGTATTATGAAAAGCTGATTAAAAAAGAAATTGGGGGTATGGTAAGTGAATGGCATAGGGGCCCGTAACTGTAAAGTAAATGAATGAATGTTTTAATTCTGCTGGCTTATGGTGACCACATTTGTGCCCTACTTTTTAATTCACAAACAAACAACAGAGAATCTACACCTCACACTTGCCAAATAGGTAGGTTACACCCACGCCCTACCTCTAAAAATGTCATTACACAAATGTTATAACTTATAAGAGTATTATTAACTTTGTGTAAGTGTAGTCTGAGATCGAGTCAAAGAATATATAGGGATGGATGGTGTAGCTTACAATTTCAAATATCACGGTTCTCACGTCTTGTTAATCATGATATTACGTGATTTACATTTCTCATATTAAAAACACAACAGCTCGGTTGCAAAAGGCCAGTTACACGTCTTTTTGCCGACTAGCCATTCCTTTTCAAAATCTCGCTATCCACCAATTAATTCGACAGCAAAGGGTTCAATACCTACTTCTGTTAGTTACATACTAACTAGATCAATAAATGGCATCCAAGTTTTCGTAACTTCACTAATGTGGTGGTTGGATAAATTAATGCACATATAAATCTTGTTTGTATGAAAAATTCCACGGTTGTTAATAGTGTAAAAGATATAAAATACTATCGTATTTATTGATTTATCGACTTTAAACACTTACTAATTAATCTCGTGACTTTACCATTATACTTTCAAATTTATTCCGACAATACCAATATAAGCATAAAATGACTATATTACCCTTTTAAATAACTAATATGCCCTTTATCTTTTTCCCTTTCATAAAAACTCCCGGAAATTGTTTTCATAACTAGAAAACTTGTATACATATGTATTCTTATCAAAGGATGGATGCAGCAACCACTACTTGTTGGGTGTTTTATCACCAGAATCCTTCATCATTTTCTCCCTAAATCCAAGTCACAATCTAACTCGTATCACATTCATCTCTTTTTCTCTTTTTTTCCTTTTCTTTTCTCAGACTTATAATTCTCCTTATTTCAGATATTTGTTTTCAACCATGGGAAAACCACCAATCTATTAGAAAAAAAAAAGAAGCAACATGATTTGTATATCTTCAAGCTGTTCCTTAATCCTGAAAATTCGAGTCTGTTCATCGTCATCGTTGTACAGATCCACGTCATCATCTTGATGAAGAGATTGAGGAGTTAACGGAAGAGGAGAGACATGGTGACAGTTAGGACAATCAGAAGAAGAAGAAGAATAAAGACGTTGAACAATCCCGTCACGACGTCGTTTAAGCTCAGAAGAATATTCCGACGTGAATGCTAATGTTAACGCTGTATCAACAACTGTCCATATATCTGAACGTGAATTTGATATAAGTGATTTCAATTCATTTAAATCCATTACTTGTATATGTATTATTATTCATTATTCAATTAAATTAGATCTGATTAGATTACTGGGGATATATAAGATGATGATGACGATATTTTTATTAAAAAAATGAAGGATGATATTTGGAGTGGAATGGAAAGTTAGATCAAGTGAGCGGGTGGATAAAACTAATGTTTTTTTTGTTCTTAGACCTTTTTGAATGGCATTTTAATTAATAAGAAAAATTTAGCAAGACCTAAAGAAAGCAGTAGATTTACAAGTAGTTGTTATAATCATAGATCATATAGGATGTTAGTGAAATAATATGCGTTTCAAATAAAATCTACGAATTAAATATATTCTCTTAAAAGGAGAATTTGTAATCGTCTCTCTGGTATTTTTTTTGAAACAATCATATCTATATAAATGGCAATAAGTGTAATTATGTTGAAGAATAAAAGAGTAATATAGTCATTTCATGCTTATATTGGTATAGTCGGAACAAATTTAAAAGTACAATGGTAAAGTCACGAGATTAATTAGTAAGTGTTTAAAGTTGGCACAAATCAATAAATACGATGGTATTTTATAGCTTTTACCCTTGTTAATAAGACTTCAACCGTGATTTTATAATTTTATTATACTGCAAAACAAAAACGATCTGAACTTTACCTAAAGCTTTTGCAAACCTCGCGATTTTAACTATAACAGATCTTAATATGTACTTTGATCCGATTTTACATTTATCAACTCATAAACTAAAAAATTAAGTGTCTTGTACGGTTCAAAAAACATGTTAAAAAATTTTGTAATCATAATTTATGATAACATTTTTATAAAATATATTATTTTTTAGTTATAAAATACAATAATTCTCAAACTTATATAATACAAGGATTAATGCCCGCGCTTCGCCACGGGGTGTTTTAATAATATCATAAAGGTTTATGCGAGGTTGCCATTAGAGTATGATGTCGAAGATTAGAAAGTTGCAAAACACCCTCGAAAACTCGGATAGAATCTGAAGCATATGTTGCCTTCAATAGTTTGTAACATCAGTACATGTTCATAAAATAACCGTGGTTTGTTTTCAGTGGATTACAATTCTAACACAAACGAAATTACACATTCTAAAGTTTTCTAAAAGTTGTTCCAATGATGGGGATTTATTTATGTCTTGGACCGTCCAGTTCAAGAATGCTTTTAAATCAACAGCTTTTAGAACAGTCGTCAACCCTTCAATGCGTTTCCTCGAGTCTTTGGGTCCATTGGAGTTAGTTAAAAGTTACTGATGGGTTCTGAAAGATATGTGTTGGGTATGTTCACGTGTTTTCTGAAACATAAGCTTCTGTTTAAGCATTCCAACCGTAAAGTATATATGTTGCAGCAGTAGACTTCTTCTAAAATGTGATACACTATGTTGCTGCTTTCGCCACTTTTGGCCTTATCATCACCAAATACAGAAAATAAATCTGCACAAAATAGCATGATTAGTACATTGTATAGAACCAAGCAGAAAATCAGCAGAAACGCTAGCTTATATGGTATTAAACGACTTTATAACTGTAAGGAGGATTGTTCACCATTATAGTTATGTGAACCCCATCTTATGCTTGTTGAAAATATTATTTTTTATAATAAATAGCCACCTAGAAATTTTGAAAAAAATAGAAACATAAACGAAGAACATACTATCTCTTAAAGGGTTTTGCTTAACTATGCCCACTGGGCTTAGAGTGTATCAAATGAATTCATGTTATCATGGCTAAGACTATGTTTTACGTTTCAAATAAAACCACACATAGCTGCAATGTTGCACCTAAAGTACTCAGACTGGATGGGAGACGAATAAAGAAAGTGGAAGCATGAATGGGTTTGATTCAGTTGTCTTATGTACATATTAAGGTATATTTAGTGGCATTTCAAACTTCTGCCCATTAATGTCAAGTCGAGTCGATTTGCGTTTTGAAAAGGTACCTTAAAGATGTGTCTCGATCTGTTATGCAGCAAAATATCTATTACATGGGATGCAATATAACATCTTCCCCCATAACAAATTCAAAAATTAATTCATACATCTCTAATCCACCATTAGCTTATGTAAGTAGGTTCTTTAAAATTATGAAAGAAATCAGTCTAATATTAAACATACCTACAGTTGTGGCATTCCATATTACGGGTAGGTATAAATAATATAAATCATTTGCTACAAAGAGCTTGAGAGTTGGTATTTCCATTTTATAGTGAATGAGTTGTTACCTGAATGTGAGGTAGCTTTAGGGCAGCTTCGGTAGTTTCTTTACAGGTTGCACCCGAGGTCTTATCCAACCTACCCTTTCTCATATACTTCTTCGCTATCCAACGTAACTGCTAAGCTGCTCCCGGTAACTTTCGGACAATCTTCAATTTTATGCATATACACAAATAAATATTAATATATGCATCGACTTAAACCTAACAGGTAACAACGAACAGAATAAGTATTTTGCATTGATCCATATGTCATAAACCAATTCAATTAACCTAGAAATCATAAACCATACACTTAATACATAAACATGACATAGCTGCTGAAGGATCATCACACCTTGTACACAGCTTATGACCATAATTTATAACCACATAAAAAAATTTAATCAATACCCGTGGCATGAAATCGTATTAATCGCAGAAAAAAATCAAAAATACAAATAAATATCGAATCAATTAAAAAAGATAAAAAAAAGGGATAAGTACCATTAAAGTAGCATAGCATTGCTAAACTAAGACTTTCGGAAGAAAAATCAAATAAAACTGTATATCGTTAGGCTCAGATCTGCTACTGTGGTAACCACGTGGAACACTCGTCGTGGGGGCAACCACAATGGAACTGTGGCTTCATCGTCTCTCTAGCACGCATACATATATACATCAACAGACTCGTATGTAAACACCGTTGTCCTGCCCATCACAACTCTATAAAGAAAATGGTATTTATGAGACTGTGATCCGCTGTCCAGTCATAAAAAGTGATTCCCCAACGATTATTCTGCAAGCAGATCGTTGCACCAAATATTCAGCATCATATATATCGTAGGTCTAAAATAATAAATACAAGGCATAGACAAAATGTTACAGTTTGTTTACCAAATGCTTGTCTCGTGTGGTATAAGTCAGATTAGTAGTCAAGCGCATGTTAGTAGGAGCTATGATATAATTCATCGCTTCCAAATCACTTTCTAAAGATGCTGGCTCAGATTTGTGAGTGCGGATCTGGACAAAAGAGAATCTGATCCGCCATGGCTGCAAACACCATGCTACTGGTGCTGCCCTGCCAAGATACGGTAGATTTCACTCACCATAACCAATGATAAACGCACATATGTAAAAGTATCATCATCGCCAACCATCACGAAAACAATCAGTACCAAAGTGCACCAAAAGCATACACAGATTGTATTGTCATAACTTCTCGTGACTTTCATCGCTTCCAAATAACTTTCTAAAGATGCTGGCTCAGATTTGTGAGTGCGGATCTGGACAAAAGAGAATCCGATCTGCCATGGCTGCAAACACCATGCTACTGGTGCTGCCCTGCCAAGATACGGTCGATTTAACTCACCATAACCAATGATAAACGCACATATGTAAAAGTATCATCATCGCCAACCATCACGAAAACAATCAGTACCAAAGTGCACCAAAAGCATACACAGATTGCATTGTCATAACTTCTCGTGACTCCATATAAGCATCAAGAAACGGGGTGGGTCACTTACGCCATTATGCAAATAAGATTATAGTTAAAAATCTTATTAAATCCCACAGGAACCGTTATTATTTATTAAAAAATGAACCTTATTCCACTTTCACACGTTTGAACACACCAGGCCAAGATTGTACAAATAAATTATAGATTAGTTCTTCACCTCCAAACAACCGACAAAAGAGGATCAATTTACCATGACTGTAAACTTTTGGCCTACCCAAATAGCAGATGATCTCAACTTTGATCAAATACAGCAAAACACATCCAAGATCAATCATCACAACACCAACCACCTAACCTCAGTGACGCCGCCTACCGAGCATCAACGTCGCACATCATGAACGATGGAAATGAAGAAGCCGGTGGCAACGAAGAGGGACGTGGGTTACCCTGCTGCAACCTCGATAGGTTACCCTGCCAAGATACGTGTAATATCGGCTCTAACCCGGCCCCTGCAAACTCGTCACAGCCCGAATAATTGCCAACAACAAATACACCCATTAACCAAATAAAACAATGTTACCCGAAGATTATATTGTGTTATCAACATGTGTATACACGTGTTTTAAAAAAACCAACAATACAGCTCATCAGCCACACACTTATGACTCTGAACCATTGAGGTTTTTTCCGCCATTTCAAAGGCTCAAATAAACGGCAACAGAACAAAGAGGATACATCCGTTGTGGCTGCGACCGAAAGGTCGCCATGCCAAAGTACGGACAATCACATCTTTACCGAGCCCATTCACAATCATCATAGCCTTTTATCACTGCCTCTTATCACGGATACCAATTTTGGTTAGGCAATATAAGCCCAAAATCAATTAAGCATCAACAGCATACATAAGCACACAAACAGACACCCCCCCTCACTTTACGATCTGCTTATCTAGCATCCTTTGAGGTTATTCAACTTAGATTATATATCATAAGGCTTTTTTGTAAGCCTACGTCTCAGATTATAAAATCAGTTACCACTTTCAACTAACAATAAGCTCTCAAGTTAAAAGAGCGAGTAAAAATAATAATTAAAAAACACAAAACAACGCAACTTTATAAAAAAGTACCTTGTTTAATTGAAGATTCTTACACCCAAATAAAGGCACCAAAAATAGCGAGTACCAAATACCCAACAACCCATCTACAATGACCATCAGAAAGACCCTTTTCAGCTCATAACCCTATCCCACCGTCACAAACCCATCTACACCCACAAACAACCTGCCACATAAGCAAACCAATGTCACCAATCGATCGTCGACGCCACGCGCCATAAATGGCGGCAAAGAAGACATCGGTGGCATCGAAGGTCATATAAATAGCCGATCACTTTTATCAAACTATGTGAAATAATTGAGAGGGGAGTGGTTGAGAGAGGAGTGGGAGGTTTTGATGGTTTTGTGTGAGTGGGATCATGTCTGATCTATAATTGATCATAGATCTACGGTTAACATAGAATATGAAGATCAAACGGTGTAAAAGTGCACAATCCCAAAAACAAACATGCCACTTTCCAATAAACTAACGGATAGATGTTAGTTTGGGCAATCGACGGTTGAAAGCGTTTATCTCCATTTTCAACTGGAGCCATACCTAGTACACCATTTTCCACATAATAAACGGGTAAGATCTGAAGTCAAGCAATCGATGGTTTAGAAAGGCTTAGATTGAAGGGTCTAGATGAAGGGGTTTGACAAATAGACGGAAGACAGGGTTTTGGTTATTGTTTCTCTCACATTACTTTTATTATTATTTATTCCCCATTTATACATTCCCCTTAATGTATTAAAGGGGTAATTACACTAACTATTAAGAAAATAATATTGTTATAAGATTTTTGGATGTCAATCTCAATATTGAAAAACCAAAATGATATGACCACATTTCAGAAAACTTTGAAAAATTTAATATCAATTATATTAGAGGCAATTATTAAAATGTACGTCGCACGGGTTATGGTCCTGAGAAAATAAGCTTATCAGAATAGCCAGTTATACAGTCGCCCATGAGTCTTTTAGTCTTTTAATTAAAAATATATTCTGACATGACTTTTGTACCCTTTAAAAAAGTACCGTCCTTTATATATATATATATATATATATATATATATATATATATATATATATATATATATATATATATATATATATATATATATATATATATATATATATATATATATATATATATATATATATATATATATATATATATATATATATATATATATATATATATATATATATATATATATATATATATATATATATATATATATATATATATATATATATATATATATATATATATATATTAATAGTAATCTCTCTTCTCTCTCGTATATATACTATCTGTCTCATCTAATAAAAAAACACACACAAATCAACAGATCCTTGAACCTTCCCTCAAGAGCGCTAATGGTGACTATAAATTCACCGATCTAATAACGTCATTAGGGTTGTTCTATGCCTCATATGATCTGTCTTTGTCAGATCGGATACAGTCTCAACAAGGAAGACATTCATGTAAGATTTTTTTATTTCTTTTGATTTTCAAATTAAGGTTCTCATAAATTAGGGGTTTTGCTTTTCAAATTAGGGTTTTTCATAAATTAGCGGTTTTTTTATAAATTGGGGGTTTAGTCTTTTAACCATGAACTACCGTTGCGATTGTTTTAGGGGGTGTTTGGGGTTGCTTATTTCTTTCTTGTAATGTTTATGTTAAGGGAGTTTTCGTGTGAAGTTTATTTGGTGGGTTTATGAGCTTATTGAGGATTTGATAACCTTTTTGTGATCTTAAGAGCTTATCAACTTAAGCTTATAAAGCTCATAAAGCTCAAGTGAATAAACTAATGAGACCCCAAAAGTTGAGCTTTTTAGCTTAGAAATGTTTTCATGATAAGCTCATAAACCCATAAAATGAGCTTACTTTTTTGGGCTTAGTAGCTAATTTGACTCGGCTTGTATATTATAATCCTTTTTTTAGCTGAGGAGTTTATTTTTCGTTTTAAGCCACCCAAATAAGCTGGAAAAACTGGGATTATGAAATATAAGACGAGTCAAATAAGCTCATAAGCCCAACAATAAGCTTAAACAAACACTTTTCAAATATAACTACTTATAAACTACTTAGATATAGGCACTTCTAGAAGTAGTTCTTAGTTGCTTATTTTGTGTTTAAGTCAGTGTAATCTGGTATCATGTAGGGTGTTTTGGAGGATGTTCGTATAAGTCTGGTTGGTTATCCTAATCGACGAACGTTTCACGAATTTGATCGGTTTGGAATCATCGCCATGGAATTCATGGATGGGAGGTGAGTTTACCATGTGGTTGTTGAGTTAATAAAATATTTTTCATGTCACGTGTTCTAGTTTTGCTTTGATATATCTTAGAAGCATCTTCTGATCGACCATAAAGTTCTAATGTTATTTCTTTTTATGTCTTAACATTTTTACAATTACAACGAACATGCCATGAATGAAAAAATCTTGCAAAAACTTAAACTTGAAAATTACCAGGCCACTTCACTCAAAGCTGCAACATGAAACTCATTACCCAAAAAAGCTGCAACATGAAACTTGATTTTTTTTTCCAACATTTGTAGTCGGGGTCGCCTTACTAATCATGAAGATGATATGTTGTTTGGGGTTTTCAGACCTCACATGCACTGATATCCAACCTTTTATTTTCCTTGTGGTAAACCTCTTCATATTCCCTTATACTATTTTTACAGTTGGGAAAGACCAAAATTTTCCTCAGGGCTGGTCAGATTGGTGTATTGGACTCTCAACGTGCCGGAGTCTTGGATTATGCTGTAAAGCGCATCCAGCTTCGACTTAGAACGTTTATTGCACACAAGGATTTTACATTGAAGCGAGCAACTGCAATTTCTTTCCAAGCATATTGCAGAGGTTCTTTCCTTCATATTTTTAGTTGCTTTTTATCATACCCAATATTCTACGTGTGTAAATTTAGTTGCTTTTTGGATAAAGTTCTAGGTGCTTTTCTGTTTTTCAAACCTGTGTATTTTGCGGAGTATTGTCAAATTTTGTTATGTGATTCTTCATTTGGAGTAAGTTGTTGCTCAACCAAGGTTAATACTTTAGTGCTTTAGTTTGCCTTATGACCATATTGCATTTTTAAACATCAGTTTATTCATTATCGGCTTGAGTTTTGTGAAGCTCCTAACGATCACACTCTCATGGGCTGATAACCTTGTATATACATTTAAGGATTGATCACTTGATTCTACGAAACAGGAAATGTTGCAATTTACTAGGCTATTCCCCAAAGATCATAACTTTTATGGGACGAAGAATAGTTGACATGTTTATGGTTTCTCAATTCCACTAGAGATAGTCTATGAGAAATAGAACTTATGTGGTTTTGTTGTTTTCAATTTGCTTAAAACTTAAAGCAAGTTATTGTTTGTTTTCTTCGTTAGTCACCCCTTTCTAGCCCCAAGGGATGAGTTGGGAGAGTGATACCACTGGAGTAATGGTCTAATGGTATCTATCGTATCTGTTACTAGATTGTTACAATAACTCCATAGCTATATAATCAATTTAATCTTTGCTTAGATTTAGTGGGAAGTGATGATAGTACTTTTCACATTATATAGTAAGTGGAGAAATAAAAGGCTCGACAATTGATAAATCTATATTGTAGAAGTTCGCTTTGTACATTAGTAGGTTTTCTCTTGTTACTATATTACAATAACTATGGCTTAGTAAAAGGTTTATACTATTTAAGAGAACGAGTTTACTTGATTACAATCTCTATACTTACTATAATAATCCAAATCATATAGAATTGTGTTGGGATTGTTTAACTATCTACAAATCTACATAACTTGATTTAGTTGCATGTAGTACTTCAGTCATACTTACTAATGTCCGGTGATGTTATTTCAGGTCATCATGCTAGAAATATATATGCTGCAAAGCGAGAAGCTACAGCTGCTATCTTGATACAAAAGTGTATTCGTGGATGGCTATTAAATGCTTATACGCAACAGTATGTCTTTGTTTTGCTTTTGCAAGCAAGTATCCGTGGCTTTGTTACACTTCGTGATCATGCAATTGACATGCTAAGCTTGGATTTCAGTATCAGAACATGTACATAGACCATCTTTGAAAACGTATACATATTTAAAATATATGAGAAATTGTTGCATATCGTGTTACTTTCATAGCTCATAAGTTTGTCGTAGATCCCTTATAAATTTATTTTTCTATTTTGTTGCAGATTATTACGTTTTATGCTTATGGTGTGTCAGGTCATTGTAATCACCGTGGTGTACACCATGGAATGCAATAAGTGCTAGTATTACTTATATTCTGGTATTTGTACTATTATTTCTACAATTTTCCAACCTACTCTATATATTGTGTAGCCCTAAACTATAAGTCAACTTAGTCGTATTGGACATATCCTGATACAAAAATGTTACATGGGGTGATTGGGTCGCATAAAGAACGAGATTAGGAAGGTGAAAATAACTTTATCTCTTTTTGTTTGATCAGAAAGTTATATGCTCGATTCTGCACAAGGCGAAACTGAAGCCTGTGAGCTGGTATATTTTATTCCCATGTATTTATGTCCATTTTTAAATCTTCTTTAAACATTTAATGCACTAAATATGTTTAACTGGTATATTTTCTTTCCTCTTGTGTGTTTAGGATAAACATAAGAGGAAGACTGTTCTGTTTTACCTGAGACGCAAAATACAGTATTGTCCGATATGTCTTTAGGGGATGATACAAATACTAATAACGGTATTGGGAAGTTACTAGGACCAGATTTGGGTAACCAGCAACAAGGCAATTTCTCCATTAACTTATGGAGGATTGCTTTTCACGATGCATGAAAGAGACTTTGTCTTGTTCGTGTTGGTGGTCACGAAGTGGTATTTCAAGGAAGAAAAGAAGAAAGAAGTTGTTGAAGATGCTAGCAATTTTTTATAGAGTTGTTTTTAGCAGAATTTGGTGTTGTAGTAATACTAGTTGTTTCAATGTACATTTTCTATCATATTGTATTTTTTTCTATTCTTTAAATTGCTTAAGTTTATTATACGAAGAAAAAAAGTAAAAATTTGTTTTATTTATGAACCTTGTGATTTATTGTTTATTTATTATTAGTTTTAGTAGTTAGTTACTGTACAAAAGACGAATGCGCTACTGTTCATATACGAAAAGAAATAAAAAAAGGTTGTACACAAAAAAAGAAATCGCTATTGTTCATATACGAAATAAATAAATAAAAGTTGGTTTTGTTAAAAAAAGAAATGAAAAAAAGTTGGTAGGTAAAAAATGAAGTTTGGAATTGGTGAGTAGTAGTACAAAGGGTAAAAAGGGTATTTAGAAAGTTATAACTAAAAAGACTAACTTACCCAAGGTTGCCCAGTGCAACTGGCTATTCTGATAAGTTTATGGACTTAGGACCATAAAGTGACTAATCACCCCGTGCGGCGTACATTTTAATAATTGCCCCATTATATTAACCATTATATAACATATTTTTTACTAAAATTATTTTTTAGGACAAGAAAAAAACTATACTCTTTTCGGCTCAATATTATTGTTCTAGAATTACACCAAAAGAGCATTGCTCCAATGGTATCACTCTCCCATCGCAAACGTTCAGTTGGTCGGTTAAAGAAGGGTTTTTGGAGAAATAGGTTATGGGTTCAATCACAACTCTTGGCTAAAAGGTCACTCGAACAGGTGTTCATTGCTCGGGGCTTGGTCCTTGGGGAAGGGTCAGTCGCACCCAAAAGGATGCACGGGGTCAGGTTTTTTCTGTCGATTTAAACCTTTTGGAAATTATCCATCGACAAAAAACACATAGTTTAAGAAAAATGTATTTATTATAGTTCTCTCTCTTATGTGTAGTATAATGACTATATTACTTGTAGGTAATTAATTAAATTAATCTTTAAAATTTGTAATAAAAATTTCAAGTTGAGAAAATATAGTAAACTTGATCAAACTTTTTAATCTATTTTAATATTAGACAATTAAATTGAGACATAAAAAATGTAAAAACAAAAGGAGTGTAATTTAAAAAAGAAGTGAGATCACTACAATCTCCTGACAATTTTACACTCACTCATTAAACTCTCTTTTAATTAGTTGAGACAAAGACATAATTATTTTAGGACATTTTAAAATAAAATAAGGAGCATAATTATGTGAGTATCTGGTTGGAGCATATTTTCGAGTAATGCTAGAACCACATAACTTTTTGTTAGGAATACGAAAACTCCTAAGAAAGTCTCGGTCACATTATAGCTAGCATAGCTAGCTAAGGACTACGAGCTCAAGACTAAAGACAAGCATAGTATGCTAGGTTTAGGACTTTGTAACTTGGAGTGACCTCCCTTAGGGGGAGATTGTTGGAAATATGTTTTTACGTATTTGGAAGGATCAGTCACTCCGACGATATTGAGTAGTGGGCTCGTAGTTAGGAATTATATTTCGTGTATTAAATCGGGACATGTGGACTTCGCTTGGGTTGACCCATGTCCATTATATGGACATGGGTATAAATACTCTCTCCTTCGAAGGATAGGGTGTAGCTTATACATACTTTTCTCATTTTATTCTATTTTTATCTTTTACTTTCTCTCTAGGTGTGTGTTTCTCCCTTCCTCTCTTTATCTTTTTATCACTTTCTCTCTCTAGAAACCATTATTAGCAAACTAAAGATATTTAGGATCCTAAACTTGAATTTTCTAAGAAAACTGACAACTTTGAAACATATTTTCAAAAACTTGAATATGCAACGTTGTTCTTGGACGAAAATTAGATCAAAAAATTCCAAGATTCTAAAGTAGATAAAGATAACTTTTTGAAACAAATTAATTTGCTAGAATCTAAGTTGGCATACCAAGATATATTACAAAAAGAGAATGATACCTTAAAACATCATTAAAATGAGTTGAATAATTCTATCAAAGAAACGAGATCTAAGACCATAGAGCTGACCACTTCGTTGACTGCCAAAAATGTTGATTTAAAAACTGAGGTTTAGGAGAAGGTTTTCGCAATAGCTGCACTGAAAAACGAGTTGAAGAAAATTAAAGGAACTATTGTGGACACTAAGTTTGAAAATCCATCAATCTTGGGGAAACAACATAAAAATCAGTCAGTTATTACAGAACCAACTGCATTTAGATATGAGCGAGAAAACTCCTCGAGACCGCGGTTTGCCTCTCAAGTTGATATGAGTCTGTAGAAACTAGATGGGGGGGGAGGGTTGAATAGTTTCTTAAATTTACTTGTTAAAGGTTGGTTTTAAAAAATCCTTTTTCAAAAAATTAAGCTTGAGTATTTATGTGAGACCTTCTTGTACACAATATGAACAAGGTATAGTGCAACTAAACTAATAATCACAAGTATAAAGAATAATGAATGTAAAGTGCAGTTAAACTAACAATCACAAGTATAAAGAATAATGAATGTAAAGAGATAAGGGAAAGAAAGTTCAAACCAAACACCAAGGATTTATAGTGTTTCGGCAACGAAGCTCACTCCTCGTTCCTACTCCACTCCTCGAGTACTCCTTACTCGAGAGTTTACTAATCAACAAGCTCCTTAAGGTGGAGAAACCGTACACAACGTCGCTTAACCAATTTCCGACTCTAAGCTAAAAGTCGAGCCCTAATCTTAGCTAGGACCAATCTACACTAATATACTTTGAGGACTAAGTATTAACCTTAATACATACACAACTTCCAAATAGACACAACTACTTGGATCTTCACAATAATGATACAACAACGAATAAATAAGTTTGGATCTTTGAGGTAGACACAACACTTCAAGAATGATAGTGTTCTTCTCTTTGCACTTTGAGAGGAAAAGATGAGAGGAGAAAGATTCACTTCTAAACAAGTAGTAATCAAACAAATGATCAAGGATTTGAGTGATTTAAGAAGTATGAAAGAATCTGTAAATATATGTGCAAAAGAGGTGGATTGAAAGTCTGAGAATGGTCCACTATTTATAAGACAAACATCTAACGCCTATATCTGCCCGCGGTTCCTTATTGGAGCCCGCGGTTCCTTATCGATAAGGAACCGCCATAGGCGCTAAGGAACCGCCAGCGTAGAGTCCGCTCCCTTTTGTCTTTTAGTGGATTGGTTCGAATCTAGGGATTATAATATCCTGAAAGGATATTCCAAACCAAGATAGAATATGCCATTTTCAAATTTCAAATTTTCAAATAATTAATTTAATAAAACATTTTCTTAAAAAGAAGGTTTAATAATAAAACTTTGTCACACTTAATAAAAAGTGAGTTTTAAGAAAAGATTAAATCCTTGATCACTTAATTAGGATAATTACTTGTTTGTTCATACCTTAAGTGATAATGGTTGAAATGAAAAATACTTGAACTCAAGAATTCGTTTTTCATTGTTTTCGTAAATGCTTGTTTTACATATTGTCGTAATCAAAACAAGGTGAGACCAAAAAATGCAAGTAACGTTTTTAGGCATCATTGCATTAACAATCTCCCCTTTTGATTCTGACAATTCATAAACTCAATCATCTAATAAAACAAGATTTTCGAAGACGAGTTTATCATTTCTCCCCCTTTTTCGAAGCAAAAAGGTTGCAAAAGTCTTTGAAGAAGAAAAGAACCGGACTTTGCAAATGCTCCCCCTTGGTGCTTACTCCCCCTTGCTTGGGGCACCAAGGAATCGACATATGGTGACAAGCTACATAGAAGGGTTAGTAGTAGAGAAGAGACACCCAACAAGATATAGCAAAGATCACAAAAAAAAATAAGAAACAAAAGATCCAAGATCAGTCATGTTAAAAGAAAACATGATAAAAGATACAAGGAAATAAATCATACAAAGATGTATGAGACACAAACACAAGCCAAAAGAAAAAGCATAAATCTAATCATAGTTAAACTAGAACCCTAAGATTTGCTTGAACTAGATGTCTTAAAGATAAGCAACCAATGCTTAGATAAAAGACAAGGTAGTGGCGGAAGGAGGTGGTGGTGGCTTGGTAGAGATCTCATAGTTATTGTAAAGAGGAGGTTTAACTAAGAGACTCTTGATGTAATTCAACTCTTCATAGATACGAGCCATAGCAAGATGTTGATATTGACAACATTGACAATATGTTCCATGATGCATGACATTATCATGTGAAGGAGGTAGAACACTAAAGGCTAGTGATGGAAGATAAGAAGTTCCACAATCAACATTCTTAGAAGGAGAAGAGATGTGATTTTGAGTGTTCTTGGGTGAATTGGGGTTGAAAGCAATTGGAGAGAATGTAGGAGAATCAAAGCTTTCATTTGGGGAATAAGACATTTTGATTTGAGAAAGAATGCACAATGCTTAAGGTTAAATAGAAAAAGCCGAAGATAATTTAGGGGTGGTCAAAGGGTTGAAACAAAGATTCCAAAAAGTGTTGGAACAAATTTGGAGTTTCAGGAATACCCGAAAAGTAGAGTACTGGGCGCGGTTCCTTACCTCAGCCGGTGGTTCCTTATCATTGGGGAACCGCGGTATCAATAGAGAACCGCCGATAGTAGGTTGAGTTTGGTGATGAGGGAGGATTTTCTAATTCAGCAAATCCTATTTTTCTAGTCTAACTAATCATGGGGATATGCTAAGAAGCAAAGATAGACAAGGAAAACACAAAAGAGCTCACCAAACAAGGTTTAGACCAAAATACACCGATTTTTTAATAAAATCAATGTAGGAGGTGTGTAGGACTAGACACAAGGTCATGACACAATGATCCTCCATAGTTCTCTTTTGTTCTTGCTATATTTGAGAGTCCTATACATATGAATTATGTAAGCTCATTATGAATATCAAGAAGCTATGAAAAAAGTTTTTAGATTGAATTAACAATGCAAAAACATTTCTCGACCATTTCCGAAAGAACTTTGAGAATTTTGAAAAAGGGAAAAGAAGTTTTCTAAAAAGAGTTTATTATACTCAAAAGATCAAAGAAAGAAAAGACTCAAAAGATAACAGATAATTGATTAATAAGAATGCATAATTAAGGAATATGTTCCCTTAAACCTAGACCTAGACGCAAGTAATAAAAAAGGTTCCCTCTTAAGTGGCTTAGTGAAGATATCGGCTAAGTTTTCTACCAAGGGTACCTTTTCAATCGAAATGTTCCCGTTTTGAACATGATCCCTAAGAAAATGGTGGCGAATCTCTATGTGCTTAGTTCGCGAATGTTGCACGGGATTCTTGCTAAGGTCTATTGCATCATTGTTGTCGCACATGATGGGAACATCATCAAGAGAAATCCCATAATCAACAAGCGCTTGCTTCATCCATAGAGCTTGTTGACAAGCTTTACCGGCACTCACATACTCGGCTTCCGTGGTGGATATAGCAAGAGCGGTTTGTTTCTTGGAGAACCAAGAAGTTAAACAACAACCCATGAAGGTACAAACTCCACTAGTGCTTTTCCGGTCCACATAGTCTCCCGCATGATCCGAGTCCGCGTAGACATTTGTTTCTACGCCGGTCCCTTTAGGATACCATAATCCTAAATGTATAGTGCCCTTAGTGTATCGGAAGATACGCTTAACCGCTTCAAGGTGAGAGGTTTTGGGAGCCTCTTGGAAGCGAGCACAAAGGCAAACACTAAACATGATATCCGGTCGAATTTCCGTTAGGTACAACAAACTACCAATCATACCTCTATATTTGGTGTTGTCTACCGACTCACAATCATCATCCACGGTGAGTTTAGTATCCGAGGCCATAGGCGTCTTCATTAGTCTAGAGTCTTCTAATCCAAATTTCTTTAGCATTTCTTTAACATACTTGGATTGATTAAAGAAAATACCATCGTCCATTTATTTAATTTGGAGTCCTAAAAAGAAGTTAAGTTCTCCCATCATACTCATTTCAAACTCGTCATGCATGATTTTGGCAAAGTCATCACACAATGATTGACAAGTTGAACCAAATATAATGTCATCAACATATATTTGTACGATAATGATGTGAGAACCTTTCTTCTTTGTAAAGAGTGTATTTTCTACCATCCCTATGGTATACTCATGTTTTACAAGAAATGCTTTAAGTCTATCATACCAAGCTTTGGGTGCTTGTTTGAGACCATAAAGAGCTTTCTTAAGCTTGTAAACATGATCCGGTTTCTCAAAATCAATGAAGCCGGGAGGTTGAGCCACATATACCTCCTCATTGATCAAACTGTTAAGAAATGCACTCTTTACATACATTTGTTGAAGCTTAAAGTCTAAAGCACAAGCGTAAGCTAAAAGGATTCTAATGGATTCTAATCTAGCTACGGGTGCGTATGTCTCGTCATAATCAATACCTTCTTGTTGATTATAGCCTTGAGCTACAAGTCTAGCCTTTTTACGAGACACAACACCATTCTCATCTAACTTATTCCTATATACCCATTTGGTTCCTATGATGGTCGAACTTCTAGGTGGAGGAACAGTTCCCAAACGTCATTAGCAATAAATTGATTCAATTCTTCTTGCATAGCGATGACCCAAAACTCATCCATCAAAGCTTCTTTTAACATTCTTTGGTTCAATCAAGGAGACGAAAAAAGAAGTTATTTGATTTTGGACTTGAGATCTTAGGGTCCTTTGATTTAATTCGCCTATGACGTTATCGAGAGCATGATCCTTAGACTCCTTAATGTTTACTCCCTTTTCCACACTAAGGTCTTCAACTCCTATGTTTCTAACATCTTTGGCATTAACTATGTCTATTTCATCTAGTCATCATCTACCAAAGGTGGTGTCTTAGATGAAGGAGGGGTTTCATCAAATGTCACGTTAAGTGATTCTTCAATTACACCCAAGGTTTTATTGAGGACTATGTAAGCTTTGTTAGTTTGAGAATAACCTAATAAGATACCTTCGTAAGACTTTGGGTCAAACTTTTTAAGGTAATATTTGGTGTTGAGAATGAAGCACTTGCTTCCAAACACCCTAAAGTATTCCAATGAGGGCTTCTTATCTAACACCCCCACAAATGCTATGCGCAGCGGAACTACAACATTTGGGTGCTAGACAGTTATCATCGCACACAAGATATATCAAACGACTCAAAGAGACGTAAAAGTTTTAACATAACTTAAACATTGTTAAAAACATACATGTCTACGGTTTTCCAAACCCAAAATGATACAACACAGAGTTAGCGTTTCGGTCCCCACGAATCTCAACCCCAAAAGATACATTTTCAACAACATGACAGAAAAATTTAAACGTTCAAGTTAAGTATGGGTGGAAAAACAAGTACGCCAAGCCACACACAACTCCCATCCAATGCATGCTCCATGCTATACTTCATCGGTTACCTGAAACACATGCTAAATTGGGTCAACAAATAATGTTGAGTGGAATTCATAGGTTTTATAATCTCATTTTGAACATATGTGTTATAAAAATCATTCACGATCATTCATAGACTTGTCGATCAAACAATCTATTTTCAAGGTTATGACAATTGTGTTTAAGCTCATGACACTAATCCGTTAACTCAATCACCCGCGTAATAATTACCGGCGTGATTAAGATGAAACCATTTCCCCTTGTAAAGGCATCAGTTGCAATTATACCTTATCTCTTATCATAAATTATCCGTCCGCAGGGGGTACTCAACGTACTAGCCCTCGTCTCGGATAGGGTCGTCAATCCCATAGTACTATCATTTTTATAAGCGGCTATTTTCAATCCACTCTAGGATTAAAAAATAGTTAATAGTTCATGAATATAGGGTCTTTTGCAACTAGGTACTCAACACAATTTAAGGCAACATTCGGGTCCAACAATCATTCATGACATATGTTCATTTTAGAAAACTAACATGCATTTCTCTCGCGGGTAAAACAATTTAAAACAATAGTGAGCGAGGCTACAAATTCACACCTTATATATATAGAGTAGTCGACGATTCGAATGACGATCACTGACGATGATGAGGATGCCCGGGGAATTCAACACCTAACAAACAATAACGCGTAATGAGTAATCTCATTTATAAACTTTAAGTACTGTATAATATGTACATATTAGTCAATTGTGATAATTACAAACTCACGCCAAAACCAAACGGATAATCGTTACTAGTTTTATACTATTCATTCATGTTATTAACGTTATTACCCTTTTCACATTTTTCGCCGATACTTACCAAAAGTATGAGTTGTATTACTAGACTTAAGCCTTTTAATAAAATTTAGGAAAATTCTCAAAAATACCTTAAGACCTGTAGAAAACCCATATTTAATCCCATTAAAAGTTTTCGCTTTTACGACCCGTTACTCAACACATTACTAAACCTACGTTTTTCAGACTGATTTTGCACATTGACCAAGTTGGACTTAGTTGACCCATTTAAAATATACCATTGACCCATTTGACACCTAAGTCTAATAATAGACTCACAAATGCAGGTTTGAGACCAAAAATCAACCCTTAACCAATTACCAAACTATATCTATGGTCCCCGGGATTTGACCCAAAACCAAACATAATTTCGGATTATGTAGGTTCTCGTCTCCCGGTACACGTATTTTCAAAACATCATAACTTTTGTCTCGTTAGGTGTCGTAAGCTCTATCTTATACCAAATCGAAGCTAAGAAGACGCTCTACAACTATATCCTAGTCTCATGACCTGTTTACAAAATCAAATTTATGAAAACATCCCTAAACAATCTGCCTAAATTTACCCATCTCAAAATCAATCCAACACTCGTTTCCAAACCATTTTATCGACACTTAACCTCAACTTAAACACTACTAACCATGACTAACCATCCTAATCAGTCCTTAACCCCTAAAATACCAAATCCATCTCAAAACCCAATCACCAAATCAAACATGCAATGAGGTTTACCCATTTTAAAACACCTAAAAACATGAATTAAACACAAAACCCATAAACAAAACATCAAACACCATGATCCACCAAACTCCCCCATTTGGCCGTGGGGTGTGGGTGATCAAAACACCCCAACCAAATTGATTTTGGTTGGTTTGTTGGGTGATTATCCATCTACTATACCCCAATTAAACATGCATGGACTCAATTAACATCAAAACATATTTTTGAAAAACCCATTTGATTCTTGAAAAATTTTATGGATGCATGTTGGATTAAAGTATATCAAAACACTTGTAATGATTAAACTAGAAGTGGTCTAACCTTGGTTTTAATTAAAACAAGCTAGAAAAAAAATATGGTGGTGGTGTGGTGGTTCTTGGCCGTCGGCCTAAAGAGAGAGAAGAGAGAGATGGAAGAAAATTTTTGGTGTATTTTGTGTTGTGTGTGTGTTTGGTTTAAACTTTGTAAAAATTGGAAGCCCTTGTATGCAATTATAGCATTCTTTTGGCCTTAAGTGAAAACGACCTCAAATGTTTGCGGGAATGACTCGCTAGTCAATTTGGAAAATTTTGCGGGAGTCGGGGGTCATCCCGAACACTCCAAAATACTTTTAGGACAATTTAAATGTACCCGAAAAGCAATAAAACGCACCCGACTCAACTTAACACGAACCGAAGGTAAAATCCTCGAAAAATTATAATATCGATAAAACGACAATAAACATAGAAATTTGGGCATCCATCGGGATCGTAGTCGTCATCATTCTTCTTAAATCGTCAATCGTCAAGATTACGACCTCAAGCGTTGGTTTCAACCAAAATGATAAAATATATAGCAAATAAAATTTCTTAAAAATTTCAAAAATAAGCGTAATTTAGGGTAAGTAAGTAACCTCGGTTCTGGGTATCACATCTTACCTTTAAGAATCTCATAGGGGGTCATTCCTAGAAAAGGTCGAATAAGAATTCGGTTGAGAATGTAAGTCGATGTGTCCACGGCATTGCACCAAAATTTTTGAGGCAAATATTGCTCATTTAACATCGTCCTACTCATCTCTTGGATGTTCCTATTCTTCCTTTCAACTACTCCATTTGATTGTGGAGTGCGAGGAGCCGAGAAGTTATGGGTAATACCATGAGCTTCACAAAAGGCACCAAATTTCACTTCATTATCAAATTCCCTACCATGATCCGTCCTAATAGAGACAATTGAACATCCTAGTTGATTTTGAATTCTTCGACTAAAGGTTTAGAAGTGATCGAAAGCTTCATTCTTAGACGCCAAAAATCTAGTTCAAGTGAATCTAGAGTAGTCGTCAACTATAACTAGGGTATAAAGGTTACCTCCATAACTCCGTATGGCGGAAGGTCCAAAGAGATCCATATGTAGGAGCTCTAAGCACCGAGAGGTCGAAACCAAATTCTTGGCTTTGTGACTTGAGTGAACTTGCTTCCCAATTTTACAAGCATCACAAAAGTGACTATCAAACTTCATCTTGGGGAGATGTCTTACTAACTCTTTAGAGACTAAAGATTGAATTAAACGCATATTAGCGTGACCTAATCTCCTATGCCAAAGAGTAGAACTATCATCTAAAGTCGCTAGACATAAGTTGTGCTTTGACTTCCTATTAACCTTCATGACATAAAGCCCATGCATTCTAACACCTTTTCCAATGGCTTTTCCATCTTTTACGATTTCACTGTCATATTCTGAAAAGATGACCTTACACTTATTGTCACAAATTTGACCTATACTTAGAAGATTAAAACCTAAGTTATCTACGTGCTCTACGTTTTCTATAGTCATAGAGTCAAGAGAGACCGTACCTTTGCCAATGATATTACCACGTCGATTACTTGCGAATGTAACATTACCTCCATCATATGCTTTGTAGTGTGAGGACAAACTTAGATTACCCATCATGTGTTTAGAAAAACCACTATCCTTAATCCACTCGTCGGGCTCTAGATCGATTCCCAAGCATATCTAGGTAACAACACACAAGATCAAACATTTGGTCCCCAATATCTCATGGGTCCAAAATTGTTAGTTCCAAACATCCCTTGCATTTGGTTGAGATGCATGAATGAATGAGACATTCCCCATGGGGAAAAGTATTGTTGTTGAAAATTATTCCAATTCATATGGCCATTTTGTTGTCTATAGTTTCTCCTAGGTGTCTTTGATCTTGATCTATTATTATTCCTCCTAGGTGTTAGATTTTTACTTCTAGGTCGTGGTTTAGCTTGATCATCTCTTTTTGGCGTAAGTGTTCTATTTCTAGGTTTAGATTCATTTCGTACTCTTGGAGGAGTAGATGTTTGTCTAGATAAGTTTCTAGTTCCCATTAGAGGTTTACTCAAGGGCTTGTAGAATGTATCTAGAGTAGACTTTTCAATTATAGGTACTTTGACCTTGTTAATAAGAATATGTTTTGCTCCTTCACCTAAAATTGACTTTTCAGAAAGTTTAGGATTTTCACAAAAATCTTCTTCTGGACGCGGTTCCTTAGCTCCATCGGCGGTTCCATAGCGATAAGGAACCGCCCCATATATTGGAGCATCGCGTACAGGGGAGTGTTTTTTATGACAACCTAACTTGTTTTGGTTTACTAGTTGATGCTTCATTAGTGTTATATCCTAACCTAAGTCTTTCCTTAGAATGAATTTGTTTGTTTAACATATCATCAAGAGCATTAGTACCTCTCATGAACTTTTCAAGTCTAATGATGGTGCTCTTAAGGTTTTCATTTTCTTGTCTAAGGTTTTCACATTTTAAGCATCCTAGATCTATTTCTTTATTTTTCTCAAGCTTAGCTAATTTCTCTTTTAGCTCACTAATCTCGTTTTCAAGCTTAGTGCTAGTTGATTTTAGCACTTTGTTCTTTTCAATGAATTTTAAACTAAGCTTATGCAAGTTATTGTATTGACCTTCTAATTCACTATCATATTGAGAAGAGCTATTATTGCTATAATACTCAGTTTTAGAAAGTACCTCTTTAGAAGTGTGAGCCATGAGACACTTCTCATCTTTGGGGTTGTCATCAACATCTTCACCGCTATCGCTCCATGAACCTCCAACAAACGCCGTGTGGTTCTTGTCGCGTGAAGGCTTAGGACAATCACTGATGAAATGATTTGGATCACCACATCTAAAGCATTTCCTATCACCTTTATCATCTTTGGCAAATCGGTTTTTGGAGAATGGTTTCTTGTCGTTGTTTGGTTGCCTCACGTATTGACCTCGTCTTTTGAAGAGCTTCTTAAAGTCTCTAACCGCCAAGGCATATTCCTCATCATCACTATCCGAGGAGCTTTCATGGTCGCTTTGTGCCTTCTTGGCTTTGAGTGCAAGAGACTTTCTTTCACTCTTAGTTTTCACCATTTCTGAGTCCTTCAAAAATATCATCTCATGAACCTTCAAGTTACCAATGAGTTCATCGAGTGATAATTTAGCGAGATCCTTTGATTCTTCAATCGTCGTGACTTTAGCTCTCTATTTAGGATACAACGCCCTAAGAAACTTCCTAACATTGTTCTTGATAGAAAAACCTTCATCAAGTGCTTTTAGACTAGTAATAATAGTGTTAAATCTAGCAAATGCACTATCTATGGTTTCATCTTCTAAGATGACAAATTGTTCATAGGTTTTATAATCTCATTTTGAACATATGTGTTATAAAAATCATTCACGATCATTCATAGACTTGTCGATCAAACAATCTATTTTCAAGGTTATGACAATTGTGTTTAAGCTCATGACACTAATCCGTTAACTCAATCACCCGCGTAATAATTACCGGCGTGATTAAGATGAAACCATTGCCCCTTCTAGCGGAAATGCATAAGTCATGGAAAACCTGGAACATGTTCATAAAACTGGTTTTATAGTTTGAAAAGCCTTATGTTTATCTTATGAAAACTGTTTAACATATTTTACCATTAGCCAATATAGGTCATGAAAATCCACCGTGCATGAATACTTGGAGGGGTGACCTCATCATGCAAATTAGAGGGACTACCTCTAATTTAATATACTGGCTTTGGGTAGGAGGGATCAGCTCCTTGTGAAGGATGCAAGGCATACACCACATTCACCATGAAATCCTGACTGAAAACATGTAACTAGGATGCACTCATACGCCCCACATGATAAATATAAATAAATGGCCAAAAGCTGAAGGGACGCCACGAGCAATCACTTCGCCGTGGTGAAGTCATAACATAAGTGCCTCTAATGTTATGGTTATGGTACCTCCATAACTAGGTGAAACTGGTCATGCATGTATATGGCTATAGGTAATCTTAATTAAACATAAGCAATCAAACACGTAACTTATACTACGGGAAAACAGTTGGCTGCATACGGGGAATCCTAATAAGGAAAGAATGTCCATACTGAAAGGACGGGAATCCGTACCTTATGTCCAGTGAACGAAGAAGATGAATTGAGAGGAATCCTACTTCCATATCACATAAATACATACATAAATAAGTATCTGCTTACTAAATACGTAGCTGGTTTTATGTCATGTCTTAGCTTATTTTATGTGTTTTTACCATGTTTTACTGTTTTAAAGCCTTAAACTGTGTTTATCTTATATTATGTTTAATCTAATTAAGTATTTCTGGTATTTCATGTATTATTATACTTACTGTGTAATAATAAGTAACTTTCCAAAAATAGCAGGTTTCCTAAAATAGAAAGTTACCAAAAATAGAAAGTTTCCAAAAATAGAAAGTTTCCAAAAATAGAAAGTTTCCAAAAATAGAAAGTTTCCAAAAATAGAAAGTTTCCAAAAATAGAATTACTGCTTAAAATAGATAAGTTTCTAAAAACAGAAAGTTTCTATAAATAGATCAGCTGCCTTAATTAAATAAGTTTCCATAAATAGATTAGCTGCCTGAAATAAATAAGTTTCTAAAAATAGAAGGTTTCCATAAATAGATTAGTTGCCTTATTTAATTAAGTTTCTAAAAATAGAAAGTTTCCATAATTAGAAATAAGCTGGTTAAATAAGCTAAGTATATAAGCCTAAGTGTTTTCATGATTATTTTCTAAGTCATATAATATAATGTATAGTTTAATAATTATTTCATGTAATTAAATTAAACTATAGGTTAAAATATTTAATTAAAGTATATCATGTTTTTAATTAAATAAAGTTAAATACTTAGGTTAAAACATGTATTATTATTTATTAATAATATAACCTAAGTCATGTTAATTAATTAATTATAACCATGGTTTTTAAATAATTAATTAATTTATAAGTCTAAAATATGAAAATACTTAGGTTAATAATTTCATGATTATTAATAATTAAAATAACCTAAGTCATGTTATTAAATAAATCATGTCATGTTATTAATTTAATTTTTTAACATAAAATCATAATCATAAAAAAAACTAAACATACACCATGAACCGGATCTAGACTAAAAAGCATGAACCGGACATGAAATCGACACCGTACCCCGAACCAAATCGGGGTACCCCGTGTCTTGGGGCTGCCGTGGGACCCACACACACCAACCGAGACCATAATGGTCTTGGTGGTGGTCGGTTGGCCAAACTGAAACCCTTTTGGGTTCGGTGTAGCCTGCGGCCAAAACAAACACCCCTTAAAAACATACTTTTGATTTTATTAAAACCCAAATCATGTTAGATCCATGTTTATTTATTAGGTTTTTGTAAAAACATAACATGTTCTTGATATATTAAAAGATCAAATCAAAAGAAAAAGTTTAAAAAGGATTTACCGAATTCGTGGATCAAAAGGATGAAGAATAAACACGATCACCAACTAATTTTCCAAGATCCAAGATCACAAACCACCTCCTTGTGGTGTTTTAGGGTGGTGGCACAAAAAGAACAAGGAAGAGGGTTTTTAGGTTTTTGCTAAAAATCTTCTGTAAAACTAAATGAGTAGTGAAAAATCCCTTTTTCCCTTTTAGTAAAAATTGATGGGCTAAGCCCATCCTCCCTCCCTAATTTCGTGGTAATGGGGCCCACAAGGGGTAACCCGAATGTTTTTCCGTGTCTAAAATATTGGTGTGTTCTCGTGTTCGTGTTCTACGTGTTTTAATTAGTTATCGATCGTGACTTAATATATTTATTCGTGTTCGTAAAAAATATATATGCGTAATTAATATTAGCCCGTGATTTAATTACGTTCATGATTTCATGATCGCATGTTCGTGATTAATTATTGTTTAAATAATTATTGCCTGTTCGTGCGTAATAAATACTTATCGTGTTCTAACACGTACGTAATACGTAAAATCCTAACACGTAAACGTAATCGTACTATAAAGGAAAGTTTTAATCTAGTACGTACGATCTTAAGAGTACTATTCATGGTAAAAGCATGCGGGTTTTACAACTCTTCCCCCCTAAAAAGAATAATTCGTCCCCGAATTATAGGTAACGTAACTGAAAGAGAAACATACCCGAATCAAACTGAGAGGGTATGTAAGGTAAATGAACGTACAGGTGACCTGGCAGAAGGAACGCGGAACGTGACATGTCTTGAAAGGACATGAAACGTGACGTGACTGAAAGGACATATCTAATTGATAAGAGAAAAACGGATAGGAAGTCCAGATGAACTTGTCCATTTCCAAGTGGCCTCCCTCTTGGAACGGTTCCTTCAGAAGATCTTGATACTAATGATAAATCTTGGTCCTCCTGACCTTGACTTGGAATACGAAGAAATTCTTGGTTATCAACGGAAGGTAGATCCCCTAAATTCGATCGAGGAAAAATAAGAGTTAACGTGCAAGGGTAACTGAAATGTTACGATGAAAGACAATCTGACTTAACTGTTAACTAGAAACGATGCGCGAGACATAAAGAAACGTAGTACGTGAAAAATTTTGAACGTGATACGTGAAAAATTTTGAACGTGCTACGTGGAGATATGGCGAGTGTAGTATGAGTAAACATATCGTGATCCATGATACGTGTAACATATATTGATCATGATATGAGGAACGTGGAATGAACATGACATGTGAAACATATCGTGAACATAGAATATAATGGCGGTAACGCCAAACGCTACAAGGTGAGACGTGGAAAATGACGTGAAACGTTTATCTGATGATGGAGAGTTATACTAAACTTGGGTCTGGTCTCTCAAGTTCTTGCAAAACTTCCCTGAACGAAATGAACGTAAAATCGTAAGCCCAGATACGATCATGAACGTGAATAGTGTCATGAACGCGAGCGCGAAAGCAAGTCGTGAACTTAGAACAAGGACGTGGACGTAAACAAGGAGCACAATTGCGAATTTTTGTCTGACCTGATAACTGAGGGATTACCAAGTGATCGGATGAGCCTTGGCTGGAACATGTCCGATAAATTTGTTTGTTCTGAAATCCTTACGGATGTAAGGATTATGCAGACTTGATCAAACTGTTTGCAATAACCCAGATAGCATCTTGCTTCATCTGAGTTTGCGTTAAACTGGTAACCAAAATCCGTGGAGATCTTGTCCTATTTCAATTTACAATTTCAGATGATGAAAACATCTCAGTCTGTTGGAGTCCTATCTTAGCCTGTTTGTATGACAGATATGAAGATATGAACGTAACTGTATCTTGCTTCATCGAACCTGATACATAGGAGTTTGCGAAACTCTGAGTCTATGAATCTAAACTTCTCTTAGCGTAGGATTTCCTATAACACCTAATGTAATGTAGGGTTATCTCATTTACGCATAAGCTGAGTCATGGTAAGATTAACCATGCAAATCCATGTGATCCAACGTGTCACTATAATCAAACAGAATTGATACTGGAAAAATTTCGAGGGTGAAATTTCTCTTGTCATAGAATTTGCAACATAGTGCAGATATGGTCTTCCTGTTCTTCTTCTAGGCTTAAAGGAAATCAGGTTATCCTCAATGAAAACATTGATGAATTTTGCTATGAGTTCATGGAAACTCATTCTTATAATGCCGTTGGAGCATTGATGAGACTAATTCAAAATTATAAATCTAGCATGACCGAGTCGTGTACGAATAGCAGTCATGGACATGTCCTGCTGTTTCATTCGTCACTGTTGGCAGCATGATCATGAGTTCGATCTTGGAAAAGTGATTAACACCATACGGTTGATTGGACATGTCGCCAATACGTGGAGGAGAATAACGGTCATGAATGGTGATTTGTTTAAGCCGACGGTAGTCGACACATAATCTCATGGTACCGTTCTTCTCCTTGAAGGTTCTTCTGGAATATCTGGGAAGATTTTGGAATAATCAACTGGTTATGCGTAAAAGGACTTAAGTGGTCGTGTCTTACTGACAGCTAGAAAATTTTAGCGACCATGGCTAGCAACGCACATGCTTGTAAGCATAGATAATTTGTACAGATTTTCCCGATGGAAAATCAAGTTGAATGTATTCAGGAGCCTGAACATTACTGTACATAATTATGAATCGTAGCATGGTGTGCTGTTCATAGTACATAATTAGGATAAAATTCATCTCGTGTCTGTCCGAGGAAATGCGTTAGCAGCTTGGATCTCATCACTAAGCTGAAGGAAAACCTTCGTATACGCGGGAATACGAAAGGCGTCCTTCATGGTCATGAATCAATGATTTATGGTTACAAGAATGAAAGTGACATCGGCAACGTGACAGTTCTCATTGATGCGCCGGTAATGGTAGTGAAATTCTTGTGGCCTGATTAATACATGACACAACAAAATGGATATACCCTTGGAGGGTACCCTGAATTTCTTAGAAATGTTCCATTGTTGGACGTGAGTCATGTGTCTTGACTCGTTTCTTGGAACTATAAGCATGACATATGTCTTGACTGGTGTATTGACATGTGTCTTCAGGAGGTATACGTGAGACATGTGTCTTGACTGATGTCTTGACATGTGTCTTCAGAAAGTATACGTGAGACATGTGTCTTGACTGATGCCTTGACATGTGTCTCGAGATGTGAAACAAATATAACCACAATATAAGGTTATTATGCCAGAATTGGCGGATCGGTTTGACTATTAATCCTTGTATTTCTGATCACGTCCGTGGCCAGAGTTTCGGTTGCGATTTCTAGGATAGTTGCTGTCATAGTAGTGGTTACTATCGTCCTGTCAGTCAGTTCCATGATGGTCATTCTCATGACCGTGATTCATGTAACTATTCAGCTGAGTGGCCGGCTGGTACCGGTTTGCACTCATATGGCTGAAATGACAGCCGAATGACGTGTGACATGTAACTAAGAATTAGGGACAATGATTGATGGGAATCGATGGATGGTGAAGCATCTTCTCGTCCAATTGCTTTGCTCCGACGCCTTTGTCTTCGTATTGTAGGATCTCCAGGTTGTGAACAGCATCCGCATCTCGTAGCGTCTCCGAACATCAGCAGCATCAACCTTTAGTAACATCTCCAAGTTATGACTGGCGTCAGCAATTTGTAGAGTATCAGCAAGTGGAAGTACGCACGTGGGATAAGGTACATGAATTACACATGGAATATCGGTATGGGGGTCAATCATTTGTCATGATTTAAGGAAAGTAAATCGGTTAAACGGTTAGGAAAACCATTATGATAACCTAGCAGTATTAGCATAGACATCATTCTGGTTATAACGGAAACGTTAAAGTGTGGTTACACAAAATTCAACGATGATTTGCCTGACAGCATGATCAATGAAAACCAACCGTGACTATCATGAAATCATGGGTCACTGAAATCTAACAATGTCTTGCAGGACAACGTAAATAACAAAAGAGGCGTAAGACATAATCAACATGAAGACCGAATTATCATGAAGAAACATGAAACCATCTATCACGAAGAAGTGTATAACATAATCAGCATGAAACTGATGTTAACCATGACAGTATGAAAACATACTTGACATAAAAACATAATAACTTATGAGGGGACATGAAAAAAAAATTTATGCCAATTTAACTCATGAGAAAAATTTTATGCATGAAAAACAGTGCATGAATGCGTAATGTAGTTTATAAAACCTTTATATGTGCGAGGGAACGCCTATGGGTCGGTTCCAAAACAAAAGACATGGCGAGGGGACGCCTATGGGTCGGTCCTAAAGTTAAAAGTTTCGATAAAAGCACATGCGACTAAATACGGCCAGTCATGTGCCAACCATTATTTAGTCATAATCCCTGCAACAATGATACATGAAACATAAATAAATGAAACTCATCTGTCAAAACTTATCAGAAAAAATTTTATGTGACTAATTATGAACTACTGGGGTTCAGTCCACATAGCCACAATTCACGAGGAACATTATGCCTGAAACAATGACACATAACTAAATATGAATGACGGTTGTCCATTCATATTAGTAAAACAATATCGATGAAAATATCAAGGTTAAAACCTCAAGGTGCTGAAAACATCATGGTTAAAACAACAATACGCTGAAAACATCAATACGTGGAATAAAAAACGTTGGCTTAGGAAGCTCCTGGTGACTACCCACTAGTCACAGGTCGAGTTTTAGAGCCTATAGGTCGAAGCCTTGGCTCTGATACCATAATTGTAACACCCGATTTTGATAATGGAAATGTCACGCGTAATTATGGCGTGTCATCAAAGCATACAAGGATAAATGTATAAAACATTACATGACCATAGGGATAACCGGAATCAAACATCGGTTCCCAAACATAAGCCCAAAACATAATAAAGCAAAAGAAATGAATGAAAGACTACACAAGCATAAATATATGAAGGCAAAAGGAAAAGAAGTCTCTAGCAGCTTCCATCCTATGCACGCCCTCCAAATGCTCAAGTCTTTCCTAGGGTACCTGCCGTTTTGGGACATGGAAAGGAAAGTAACGGCTGAGCAAAACGCTCAGTGCACGGATATAGACATAGTATGAATGACTAAGCATAATAAAGACTTAATAGCAGCGGAAATGCATAAGTCATGGAAAACCTGGAACATGTTCATAAAACTGGTTTTATAGTTTGAAAAGCCTTATGTTTATCTTATGAAAACTGTTTAACATATTTTACCATTAGCCAATATAGGTCATGAAAATCCATCGTGCATGAATACTTGGAGGGGTGACCTCATCATGCAAATTAGAGGGGCTGCCTCTAATTTAATATACTGGCTTTGGGTAGGAGGGATCAGCTCCTTGTGAAGGATGCAAGGCATACACCATATTCACCATGAAATCCTGACTGAAAACATGTAACTAGGATGCACCCATACGCCCCACATGATAAATATAAATAAATGGCCAAAAGCTGAAGGGAAGCCACGAGCAATCACTCCGTCGTGGTGAAGTCATAACATAAGTGCCTCTAATGTTATGGTTATGGTACCTCCATAACTAGGTGAAACTGGTCATGCATGTATATGGCTATAGGTAATCTTAATTAAACATAAGCAATCAAACACGTAACTTATACTACGGGAAAACAGTTGACTGCATACGGGGAATCCTAATAAGGAAAGAATGTCCATACTGAAAGGACGGGAATCCGTACCTTATGTCCAGTGAACGAAGAAGATGAACTGAGAGGAATCCTACTTCCATATCACTAATGCTACATAAATACATACATAAATAAGTATCTGCTTACTAAATACGTAGCTGGTTTTATGTCATGTCTTAGCTTATTTTATGTGTTCTTACCATGTTTTACTGTTTTAAAGCCTTAAACTGTGTTTATCTTATATTCTGTTTAATCTAATTAAGTATTTCTGGTATTTCATGTATTATTATACTTACTGTGTAATAATAAGTAACTTTCTAAAAATAACAGGTTTCCAAAAATAGAAAGTTACCAAAAATATAAAGTTTCCAAAAATAGAAAGTTTCCAAAAATAGAAAGTTTCCAAAAATAGAAAGTTTCCAAAAATAGAAAGTTTCCAAAAATAGAAAGTTTCCAAAAATAGAATTACTGCTTAAAATAGATAAGTTTCTAAAAATAGAAAGTTTCCATAAATAGATCAGCTGCCTTAATTAAATAAGTTTCCATAAATAGATTAGCTGCCTGAAATAAATAAGTTTCTAAAAATAGAAGGTTTCCATAAATAGATTAGCTGCCTTATTTAATTAAGTTTCTAAAAATAGAAAGTTTCCATAATTAGAAATAAGCTGGTTAAATAAGCTAAGTATATAAGCCTAAGTGTTTTCATGATTATTTTCTAAGTCATATAATATAATGTATAGTTTAATAATTATTTCATGTAATTAAATTAAACTATAGGTTAAAATATTTAATTAAAGTATATCATGTTTTTAATTAAATAAAGTTAAATACTTAGGTTAAAACATGTATTATTATTTATTAATAATATAACCTAAGTCATGTTAATTAATTAATTATAACTATGGTTTTTAAATAATTAATTAATTTATAAGTCTAAAATATGAAAATACTTAGGTTAATAATTTCATGATTATTAATAATTAAAATAACCTAAGTCATGTTATTAAATTAATCATGTCATGTTATTAATTTAATTTTTTTAACATAAAATCATAATCATAAAAAAAACTAAACATACACCATGAACCGGATCTAGACTAAAAAGCATGAACCGGACATGAAATCGACACAGTACCCCGAACCAAATCGGGGTACCCCGTGTCTTGAGGCTGCCGTGGGACCCACACACACCAACCGAGACCATAATGGTCTTGGTGGTGGTCGGTTGGCCAAACCGAAACCCTTTTGGGTTCGATGTAGCCTGTGGCCAAAACAAACACCCCTTAAAAACATACTTTTGATTTTATTAAACCCCAAATCATGTTAGATCCATGTTTATTTATTAGGTTTTTGTAAAAACATAACATGTTCTTGATTTATTAAAAGATCAAATCAAAAGAAAAAGTTTAAAAAGGATTTACCGAATTCGTGGATCAAAAGGATGAAGAACAAACACGATCACCAACTAATTTTCCAAGATCCAAGATCACAAACCACCTCCTTGTGGTGTTTTAGGGTGGCAGCACAAAAAGAACAAGGAAGAGGGTTTTTAGGTTTTTGCTAAAAATCTTCTGTAAAACTAAATGAGTAGTGAAAAATCCCTTTTTCCCTTTTAGTAAAAATTGATGGGCTAAGCCCATCCTCCCTCCCTAATTTCGTGGTAATGGGGCCCACAAGGGGTAACCCGAATGTTTTTTCGTGTCTAAAATATTGGTGTGTTCTCGTGTTCGTGTTCTACGTGTTTTAATTAGTTATCGATCGTGACTTAATATGTTTATTCGTGTTCGTAATAAATATATATACGTAATTAATATTAGCCCGTGATTTAATTACGTTCATGATTTCATGATCGCATGTTCGTGATTAATTATTGTTTAAATAATTATTGCGTGTTCGTGCGTAATAAATACTTATCGTGTTTTAACACGTACGTAATACGTAAAATCCTAACACGTAAACGTAATCGTACTATAAAAGGAAAGTTTTAATCTAGTACGTACGATCTTAAAAATACTATTCATGGTAAAAGCATGCGGGTTTTACACTCAACGTACTAGCCCTCGTCTCGGATAGGGTCGTCAACCCCATAGTACTATCAATTGTATAAGCGGCTATTTTCAATCCACTCTAGGATTAAACAATAGTTAATAGTTCATGAATATAGGGTCTTTTGCAACTAGGTACTCAACACAATTTAAGGCAACATTCGGGTCCAACAATCATTCATGACATATGTTCATTTTAGAAAACTAGCATGCATTTCCCTCGCGGGTAAAACAATTTAAAACAATAGTGAGCGAGGCTACAAATTCACACCTTATATATATAGAGTAGTCGACGATTCGAATGACGATCACCGACGATGATGAGGATGCCCGGGGAATTCAACACCTAACAAACAATAACGCGTAATGAGTAATCTCATTTATAAACTTTAAGTACTGTATAATATGTACATATTAGTCAATTGTGATAATTACAAACTCACGCCAAAACCAAACGGATAATCGTTACTAGTTTTATACTATTCATTCATGTTATTAACGTTATTACCCTTTTCACGTTTTTTGCTGATACTTACCAAAAGTATGGGCTGTTTTACTAGACTTAAGCCTTTTAATAAAATTTACGAAAATTCTCAAAAATACCTTAAGACCTGTAGAAAACCCATTTTTAATCCCATTAAAAGTTTTCGCTTTTACGACCCGTTACTCAACACATTACTAAACCTACGTGTTTCGGACTAATTTTGCACATTGACCAAGTTGGACTTAGTTGACCCATTTAAAATATACCATTGACCCATTTGACACCTAAGTCCAATAATAGACTCACTAATGCAGGTTTAAGACCAAAAATCAACCCTTAACCAATTACCAAACTATATCTATGGTCCCCGGGATTTGACCCAAAACCAAACATAATTTCGGATTATGTAGGTTCTCGTCTCCCGGTACACGTATTTTCAAAACATCATAAATTTTGTCTCGTTAGGAGTCGTAAGCTCTATCTTATACTAAATCGAAGCTAAGAAGACGCTCTACAAGTATATCCTAGTCTCATGACCTGTTTACAAAACCAAATTTATGAAAACATCCCTAAACAATCTGCCTAAATTTACCCATCTCAAAATCAATCCAACACTCGTTTCCAAACCATTTTTTTGACACTTAACCTCAACTTAAACACTCCTAACCATGACTAACCATCCTAATCAGTCCTTAACCCCTAAAATACCAAATCCATCTCAAAACCCAATCACCAAATCAAACATGCAATGAGGTTTACCCATTCTAAAACACCTAAAAACATGAATTAAACACAAAACCCATAAACAAAACATCAAACACCATGATCCACCAAACACCCCCATTTGGCCGTGGGGTGTGGGTGATCAAAACACCCCAACCAAATTGATTTTGGTTGGTTTGTTGGGTGATTATCCATCTACTATACCCCAATTAAACATGCATGGACTCAATTAACATCAAAACATATTTTTGAAAAACTCATTTGATTCTTGAAAAATTTTATGGATGCATGTTGGATTAAAGTATATCAAAACACTTGTAATGATTAAACTAGAAGTGGTCTAACCTTGGTTTTAATTAAAACAAGCTAGAAAAAAATATGGTGGTGGTGTGGTGGTTCTTGGCCGTCGGCCTAAAGAGAGAGAAGAGAGAGATGGAAGAAAATTTTTGGTGTATTTTGTGTTGTGTGTGTGTTTGGTTTAAACTTTGTAAAAATTGGAAGCCCTTGTGTGCAATTATAGCATTCTTTTGGCCTTAAGTGAAAACGACCTCAAATGTTTGCGGGAATGACTCACTAGTCAATTTGGAAAATTTTGCGGGAGTCGGGGGTCATCCCGAACACTCCAAAATACTTTTAGGACAATTTAAATGTACCTAGAAAGCAATAAAACACACCCGACTCAACTTAACACGAACCGAAAGTAAAATCCTCGAAAAATTATAATATCGATAAAACGACAATAAACATAGAAATTTGGGCATCCATCGGGATCGTAGTCGTCATCGTTCTTCTTAAATCGTCAATCGTCAAGATTACGACCTCAAACGTTGGTTTCAACCAAAATGATAAAATATATAGCGAATAAAATTTCTTAAAAATTTCAAAAATAAGCGTAATTTAGGGTAAGGTAAGTGACCTCGGTTCTGGGTATCACATCCACCCCTCCTTAAAGAGAGCGACATCCCGGCGCTCGCCTCTTCTTATACTCACATTTCGTGCCGCTGGAACAGATGAGGATATCTCTCCTTGAAAAAGTCCTCACGTTCCCAAGTGTATTCCGGTCCACGCCTAGAATTCCATCTCACCTTCATAATGGGAATTCTACTATGCTTCAGCCTCTTGACCTCTCGGTCCATAATTTCCACGGGTTCTTCCACGAAATGCATTTTGTCATCCAACTGAATCTCGTCCAAAGGAATTACCAATTCCTTATCCGCCAAACTCTTCTTCAGATTTGATACGTGAAACGTATCGTGAATAGCACTAAGCTCGTTCGGCAACTCTAACTTATACGCTACCGGTCCAATTCGTTTAATGATCTTAAATGGTTCAATATACCTCAGACTCAACTTTCCTTTCTTCCCAAAACGAATCACACCCTTCCACGGCGAAACCTTAAGCATAACCATGTCTCCGACCTCAAATTCCAATGGTTTTCTTCTATTATCGGCATAACTCTTCTGTCGGCTTCTTGCAGCAAGTAATCGGTTCTTGATTTGCACAATCTTCTCTGTCGTCTCCAAAACCATTTCGGGTCCAGTCAACTGACTTTCTCCTACTTCACTCCAACACACAGGTGATCTACACTTCCGTCCATACAACGCTTCGAATGGTGCAGCCTTGATGCTCGCATGATAACTATTATTATACGAAAACTACACTAAAGGTAAGTGGCGTTCCCAACTTCCTCCAAAATCAATCACGCATGCTCGGAGCATGTCCTCCATCGTCTAAATAGTTCGTTCGCTTTGGCCATCAGTCTCCGGATGGTAGGCCGTGCTCAAACTCAATTCAGTGCCCATCGCACGTTGAAGAGATTTCCAAAATTCCGAAGTAAACCTACTATCGCGATCCGAAATGATCGATAAAGGTACACCATGTCTGCAAACAATCTCCTTCACGTACACACTGGCAAGTTTCTCCATGCTGTCCGTCTTCTTCATAGGTAAAAAGTGAGCAGATTTCGTCAATCTATCCACTATTACCCAAATCATATCACATCCACTTGGAGTTCTAGGTAAACCCGTCATGAAATCCATAGCGATTTTCTCCCATTTCCATTCTGGGATCTCTGGTTGTACCAACAGCCCAGACGGTTTCTTATGTTCGGCTTTAACCTTCGCACAAGTCAAACATTTACTAACGTAACGAGCAATATCCGCCTTCATATTTGGCCACCAGTAGACTTTCTTCAAGTCATGATACATCTTATCCGATCCAGGATGTATCGATTACTTCGACTTATGAGGTTCGTTCATAACCAAATCTCGTACTCCAGGCATTCCTTCCTCGGATGGATACAACGGTAACCAAATTCGATTCTCGAAATATCTCAGACCATCTGACCTAACCACAAAAAGAGGTTTCAACAGTCTCCCCAGGTTCTCAGCACCAACATTCTCTTTCATTAATCCCTTCTCTTGAGCCTTCAATATTGTTTCGGTTAAATCAACACCCTCAGTCATCACTAAAGCTCTGACTCTCAAAGGTTTCTCTCGATCCTTCCTACTAAGTGCATCCGCTACAACGTTCGCCTTGCCAGGATGTTAGCGAATCTCACAGTCATAGTCACTCAGTAGTTCTACCCATCGCCTTTGTCTCATGTTTAACTCCTTTTGGTCTAAAATGTGCTGCAAACTCTCGTGGTCAGTGAATACAACACACTTCGTCCCATACAGGTAGTGTCTCCACAATTTCAGCGCAAAAACTATAGCTCCCAATTCCAAATCATGCGTGGTGTAGTTTTCTTCATTCTTCCTCAATTGTCTCGACGCGTAAGCAATCACCTTCTCACGCTGCATCAACACAGCTCCATAACCCTTACGAGATGCGTCAAAATACACCATAAAGTCTTCGGTTCCTTCTGGTAATGACAATATCGGAGCAGAACATAACTTGTCCTTGAGTGTTTTGAAAGCGAGTTCTTCATCATCTCCCCATTCATACACCCTATTCTTCTCTGTAAGCTTTGTCAATGGCTTCGCAATCAACGAAAATCCTTCAATGAATCTTTGATAATACCCAGCCAAACCAAGGAATTGTCGAACTTCAGTCGGCGTGGTCGGTGCCGACCATTCCCTGATTGCCTCGACTTTGGCAGGATCCACATGAACTCCTTTGCTATCAATTACGTGCCCAAGGAATTGCACAGACTCTAACCAAAACTCACACTTCGAGAACTTTGCATACAGCTTCTCTTTCTTCAGCAGATCCAATATCTTTCTCAGGTGCTTCTCATGCTCTTCCTTACTCGTAGAGTAAATAAGAATATCA
This sequence comes from Glebionis coronaria, assembly GCA_025667525.1. Classification (NCBI taxonomy): domain Eukaryota; kingdom Viridiplantae; phylum Streptophyta; class Magnoliopsida; order Asterales; family Asteraceae; genus Glebionis; species Glebionis coronaria. Next base: position 518,549,857 of record CM046875.1, read on the forward strand.
TCGATGAATACAATGACAAACTTATCTAGATACGGCTTGCATACTCGATTCATAAGGTCCATGAATATTGCAGGCGCGTTTGTTAGCCCAAAAGGCATCACTCGGAATTCAAAATGTCCATACCGCGTACGAAAGGCAGTTATAGGGATATCCTCCTCTCTCACACGCAGTTGATGATACCCTGATCTCAAGTCGATCTTTGAGTACACACAGGAACCTTGCAATTGGTCAAACAAATCGTCAATCCTCGGCAATGGATACCAATTCTTAACCGTCAACTTGTTGAGCTCTCTATAGTCGATACACATCTGAAACGACCCATCTTTCTTCTTCACAAACAACACTGGCGCTCCCCATGGTGATGAGCTTGGTCGAATAAATCCCTTATCCATCAACTCCTTCAGTTGATCCGATAACTCCTTTAACTCTTATGGTTCTAATCGATAGGGTGCACGAGCAACTGGTGCAGCTCCCGACATCAAATCGATTCGAAATTCGACTTCACGGGTGGGTGGTAAACCCGGCAACTCATCAGGAAAAACTTCCGGATATTCGCGAATTACAGGTACCTCCTCTAACTTTGCCTCTAAGTCACCATCACTAGAAACTTGTGCCAAAAACACATCACATCCATCTTCTACATATCTCATCATTTTCCAGCAAGATATCACTTTCAAATGAGAGGTGCATTCATCTCCCTTCACAGTCAAAACTCTATTCCTCAACGGGATTTGAACTAATCTTTCTCCACAGACGATCACGGCACTATGCGCCATCAGCCAATCCATTCCAACGATCACATCGAACGATCCTAGCTATATGGGCATTAAGTCGATATCAAAAGCGTAATTTCTTAACTTCAAGGTACACCATTTTAGTATAGAATTTGTACTAACGATCTTCCCATCGGCTAATTCCATGTTATAACTAGTCGTTAGCATTGCCGGTTCTCTATTGATATGACGACTAAATTTAACATTTACGAAGCTCTTGTCGGAACCAGAATCAAACAATATACTAGAATAACAAGCGTCTAGCAGAAACATACCGGTAACCACGTTAGGGCCTTGCGGTTTATCAGCAGTCCCTACTCGATACACAACCGTAGCATTATTTCCTCCTTGCCTGTTTCCAGCCTTCGGGCAATTCCCTTGCTTATGCCCTCTTCCTCCACATCCGAAGCAAACTATCACCTTCGTGGCATTTGCCCCAGTAGCTACCCCTTTAGCTCGACAATCTGAAATTCTATGACCCGCTTTTCCGCACTTGCCACACGCAGGTGGGCAATTCCCTACATGGTATAAATTACATCGACCATAGTGGGGATTCACCTTAGCTCCTCTAGGGTTAGTGACAGCCCTCATCCCATCATTTCTTCTCTGATTGAACTGCTGGTTGCGGTTCTGACCTTGGTTATTACGGTTTCCTCCACGATTTTGACCTTGGGATTGATTACTCTGAGCTGCCTCCCACTTTCTCTTGTTTCCTTCGGCAATGAAGTCCTTCTTATCTTGTAGTTTGACATCCATTAGCGTGTGAGCCATTTGGACTGCTTCATCGAATGACCCAGGCTTAGATGAAGTTGTCTCACCCTTGATATTGCTTGACAAACCCTTGATGTACTGCTTCATTTTCTTGTTATCATCAGCAAAGGCATCGGGACACAAAAGGCTCAATTCATTAAACCTCCTTGTATACGCTGTAATGTCATTGTTCTTCAAAGTCAAATGCCTTAACTCATCTTCTAGTTGACCCAGCTCCTCTTCGGGACATAACTTTTTGGTCAAGAGAACCTTAGTAGCAGTCCAAGTCCTCGTATTTGCTACCGCTAATCCGACAGTGGCTACTTGATTGTTCCACCAACTTAAGGCGTCATCGAGAAAAGTGGCAGCTGCAAACTTGACTTTATTTTCCTCTGAACATCCGCTAATCTCAAAAGTACTTTCGATCTTCTCCAACCACCTTCGGAGTTCTAGGGCTCCGCCAGTTCCACGAAACTGCGTGGGACCGCATTTCATAAAACCAGCATAAGTACACTCCCTCGGGGCTTGCTGTCTTCCTACATTTCCACCTTGATCTGGGTTTCGGTTTGCACGATCCGCTTCGAGTGAATTTGCAATTGCTTCTTGAATCATTGTGTTCACACGGTCAGCTGTTAGCTTTGGAGGCATGGTGAATTCTTAAGTACACCTCTCTGCAAAGACAGGGAAAATAGAAAAACAAAGTAAGTATACACATCAAGATTAAGATGGATTTATCTTTCAAGACATAATATAAGTACAACAACACATCACTACAAGGTTACTAATATTCATCAATTCACATCACAAAAGAGCAAATTAAAGACATATCATAGATTATGAAAGGTAAACATGGATTGTATTGATAAATCAACCAAAATTTGTGATAAGTAATGCCACTGCAACCATACACCATCAAACTTAAGTCATCAAGTTTTTCATCACAATACCATCATACAGGATTCTAAAATAGGTCGATTACAACGATCAAAGATAGAATAAAATACAAGCAACTAGTCACCTGGTGATCCACACGACCTATTGGATGGTGGTTCTTCTTCATCCTCTTCGGGCTCTTCATCACTGTCTTCCTCGTCCTCGTCCATCTTCCTCTTTCCCTTATCATTCGGCCCACACTCAGTTTCCTTCTTCGTCCCAGAAGTAGATCGACACTCTACTGCTACCTGATTCCCCAATGTGATACACACACCTTTGGCAGGTGGCTGGACCATAAAATCATTAGCCTCCATTTCCAAGTCATCTACAAATCTCCAATCTGGTGGCAGGGATGCTCTAACTCGATGCTCCCAACTTTGCATCCTAGTCAACCTCACCTGATCCTCCCTAACTTGCTCAAGACTAGCACTCAGGTTTGTTATCATTGATCTCAAACTGTTAATATCACTCTTATTTGCCACTCCATCAAATTCAATCCTTGCAGTTCTTGCTAACAACCTCTAATGTGCCCTCTCATTCTCGTCGAACCTTTTGATTACTCTAGTTTCCACCACGTACCGCTCGTACATCGATCCATCCAATCTTCTCAAAACAAGCGGAACGTCACGATAAGCTCTTGGTCCGGGGCAGAGGACTCTTGCGATTCCTGATGAAGAGAATTAGCGCTCGCTGTTGCGTCGGAACTTCTAGGGATACCTGGCATACCAATCAGATGGGAAACACGAGTAGGCCTGGGGAAGGCAGTACTCCTTCGATCGGGGTCCTGAGCTTGCACATTGTTCGTCTCGACTTGTCCTTCAACAGTTGTTCTCACATTTCCCCCTTCGTGTCCTACGACGTATTCGTCTCCATTTCCGTTAGGCGGTACCTCGGCCATTCCTGCAATAACAGAGAATTTTGGAGGGTACGTAAGATTACTATTCAATATTTATAAATACATGCATGCAAATGCAATGCAAAGGTGGTACACATGCCCAAAATGCGATAATATGATGCTCATGCATATGTAATACAAGAATTACGGTATCAAGTACTCCACGTACAATTCCAACGTTTACATATAGTAGTTCAATATCTACGTAATAAATACCCACATATATTACTTCAACTCAAAGGTATACATCTATACCATGAATACAAAAATAAACCTTACCGGAGTCATGCAGGATAGTTGTGTGCTTGGACAATTTCTTACGACACCAAAAGTTATAGTTTAGGAATTTTCAAAACGACCTAGTTCTCTATAACTCATGGCTCTGATTACCAATCTCTAACACCCCCACAAATGCTATGCGCAGCGGAACTACAACATTTGGGTGCTAGACAGTTATCATCGCACACAAGATATATCAAACGACTCAAAGAGACGTAAAAGTTTTAACATAACTTAAACATTGTTAAAAACATACATGTCTACGGTTTTCCAAACCCAAAATGATACAACACAGAGTTAGCGTTTCGTTCCCACGAATCTCAACCCCAAAAGATACATTTTCAACAACATGACAGAAAAATTTAAATGTTCAAGTTAAGTATGGGTGGAAAAACAAGTAGACGCCAAGCCACACACAACTCCCATCCAATGCATGCTCCATGCTATACTTCATCGGTTACCTGAAACACATGCTAAATTGGGTCAACAAATAATGTTGAGTGGAATTCATAGGTTTTATAATCTCATTTTGAACATATGTGTTATAAAAATCATTCACGATCATTCATAGACTTGTCGATCAAACAATCTATTTTCAAGGTTATGACAATTGTGTTTAAGCTCATGACACTAATCCGTTAACTCAATCACCCGCGTAATAATCACCGGCGTGATTAAGATGAAACCATTGCCCCTTCTAAAGGCATCAGTTGCAATTATACCTTATCTCTTATCACAAATTATCCGTCCGTAGGGGGTACTCAACTTACTAGCCCTCGTCTCGGATAGGGTCGTCCACCCCATAGTACTATCATTTGTATAAGCGGCTATTTTCAATCCACTCTAGGATTAAAAATAGTTAATAGTTCATGAATATAGGGTCTTTTGCAACTAGGTACTCAACACAATTTAAGGCAACATTCGGGTCCAACAATCATTCATGACATATGTTCATTTTAGAAAACTAACATGCATTTCCCTCGAGGGTAAAACAATTTAAAACAATAGTGAGCGAGGCTACAAATTCACACCTTATATATATAGAGTAGTCGACGATTCGAATGACGATCACTGACGATGATGAGGATGCCCGGGGAATTCAACACCTAACAAACAATAACGCGTAATGAGTAATCTCATTTATAAACTTTAAGTACTGTATAATATGTACATATTAGTCAATTGTGATAATTACAAACTCACGCCAAAACCAAACGGATAATCGTTACTAGTTTTATACTATTCATTCATGTAATTAACGTTATTACCCTTTTCACGTTTTTCGCCGATACTTACCAAAAGTATGGGTTGTTTTACTAGACTTAAGCCTTTTAATAAAATTTAGGAAAATTCTCAAAAATACCTTAAGACCTGTAGAAAACCCATATTTAATCCCATTAACAGTTTTCGCTTTTACGACCCGTTACTCAACACATTACTAAACCTACGTTTTTCAGACTGATTTTGCACATTGACCAAGTTGGACTTAGTTGACCCATTTAAAATATACCATTGACCCATTTGACACCTAAGTCTAATAATAGACTCACAAATGCAGGTTTGAGACTAAAAATCAACCCTTAACCAATTACCAAACTATATCTACGGTCCCCGGGATTTGACCCAAAACCAAACATAATTTCGGATTATGTAGGTTCTCGTCTCCCGGTACACGTATTTTCAAATCATCATAACTTTTGACTCATTAGGAGTCGTAAGCTCTATCTTATACCAAATAGAAGCTACGAAGACGCTCTAAAACTATATCCTAGTCTCATGACCTGTTTACAAAATCAAATTTATGAAAACATCCCTAAACAATCTGCCTAAATTTACCCATCTCAAAATCAATCCAACACTCGTTTCCAAACCATTTTATCGACACTTAACCTCAACTTAAACACTACTAACCATGACTAACCATCCTAATCAGTCCTTAACCCCTAAAATACCAAATCCATCTTAAAACCCAATCACCAAATCAAACATGCAATGAGGTTTACCCATTCTAAAACACCTAAAAACATGAATTAAACACAAAACCCATAAACAAAACATCAAACACCATGATCCACCAAACGCCCCCATTTGGCCGTGGGGTGTGGGTGATCAAAACACCCCAACCAAATTGATTTTGGTTGGTTTGTTGGGTGATTATCTATCTACTATACCCTAATTAAACATGCATTGACTCAATTAACATCAAAACATATTTTTGAAAAACCCATTTGATTCTTGAAAAATTTTATGGATGCGTGTTGGATTAAATTATATCAAAACACTTGTAATGATTAAACTAGAAGTGGTCTAACCTTGGTTTTAATTAAAACAAGCTAGAAAAAAATATGATGGTGGTGTGGTGGTTCTTGGCCGTCGGCCTAAAGAGAGAGAAGAGAGAGATGAAAGAAAATTTTTGGTGTATTTTGTGTTGTGTGTGTGTTTGGTTTAAACTTTGTAAAAATTAGAAGCCCTTGTGTGCAATTATAGCATTCTTTTGGCCTTAAGTGAAAACGACCTCAAATGTTTGCGGGAATGACTCGCTAGTCAATTTGGAAAATTTTGCGGGAGTCGGGGGTCATCCCGAACACTCCAAAATACTTTTAGGACAATTTAAATGTACCCGGAAAGCAATAAAACGCACCCGACTCAACTTAACACGAACCGAAAGTAAAATCCTCGAAAAATTATAATATCGATAAAACGACAATAAACATAGAAATTTGGGCATCCATCGGGATCGTAGTCGTCATCGTTCTTCTTAAATCGTCAATCGTCAAGATTACGACCTCAAGCGTTGGTTTCAACCAAAATGATAAAATATATAGCAAATAAAATTTCTTAAAAATTTCAAAAATAAGCGTAATTTAGGGTAAGGTAAGTGACCTTGGTTCTGGGTATCACATCTTACCTTTAAGAATCTCATAGGGGGTCATTCCTAGAAAAGGTCGAATAAGAATTCGGTTGAGAATGTAAGTCGATGTGTCCACGGCATTGCACCAAAATTTTTAAGGCAAATATTGCTCATTTAACATCGTCCTACTCATCTCTTGGATGGTCCTATTCTTCCTTTCAACTACTCCATTTGATTGTGGAGTGCGAGGAGCCGAGAAGTTATGGGTAATACCATGAGCTTCACAAAAGGCACCAAATTTCACTTCATTATCAAATTCCCTACCATGATCCGTCCTAATAGAGACAATTGAACATCCTAGTTGATTTTGAATTCTTCGACTAAAGGTTTAGAAGTGATCGAAAGCTTCATTCTTAGACGCCAAAAATCTAGTTCAAGTGAATCTAGAGTAGTCGTCAACTATAACTAGGGTATAAAGGTTACCTCCATAACTCCGTATGGCGGAAGGTCCAAAGAGATCCATATGTAGGAGCTCTAAGCACCGAGAGGTCGAAACCAAATTCTTGGCTTTGTGACTTGAGTGAACTTGCTTCCCAATTTTACAAGCATCACAAAAGTGACTATCAAACTTCATCTTGGGGAGATGTCTTACTTACTCTTTAGAGACTAAAGATTGAATTAAACGTATATTAGCGTGACCTAATCTCCTATGCCAAAGAGTAGAACTATCATCTAAAGTCGCTAGACATAAGTTGTGCTTTGACTTCCAATTAACCTTCATGACATAAAGCCCATGCATTCTAACACCTTTTCCAATGGCTTTTCCATCTTTTACGATTTCACTGTCATATTCTGAAAAGATGACCTTACACTTATTGTCACAAATTTGACCTATACTTAGAAGATTAAAACCTAAGTTATCTACGTGTTCTACGTTTTCTATAGTCATAGAGTCAAGAGAGACCGTACCTTTGCCAATGATATTACCACATCGATTACTTACGAATGTAACATTACCTCCATCATATGCTTTGTAGTGTGAGAACAAACTTAGATTACCCATCATGTGTTTAGAAAAACCACTATCCTTAATCCACTCGTCGGGCTCTAGATCGATTCCCAAGCATATCTAGGTAACAACACACAAGATCAAACATTTGGTCCCCATTATCTCATGGGTCCAAAATTGTTAGTTCCAAACATCCCTTGCATTTGGTTGAGATGCATGAATGAATGAGACATTCCCAATGGGGAAAAGTATTGTTGTTGAAAATTATTCCAATTCATATGGCCATTTTGTTGTCTATAGTTTCTCCTAGGTGTCTTTGATCTTGATCTAGTATTATTATTATTCCTCCTAGGTGTTGGATTTTTACTTCTAGGTCGTGGTTTAGCTTGATCATCTCTTTTTGGCGTAAGTGTTCTATTTCTAGGTTTAGATTCATTTCGTACTCTTGGAGGAGTAGATGTTTGTCTAGATAAGTTTCTAGTTCCCATTAGAGGTTTACTCAAGGGCTTGTAGAATGTATCTAGAGTAGACTTTTCAATTATAGGTACTTTGACCTTGTTAATAAGAATATGTTTTGGTCCTTCACCTAAAATTGACTTTTCAGAAAGTTTAGGATTTTCACAAAAATCTTCTTCTGGACGCGGTTCCTTAGCTCCATCGGCGGTTCCATAGCGATAAGGAACCGCCCCATATATTGGAGCATCGCGTACAGGGGAGTGTTTTTTATGACAACCTAACTTGTTTTGGTTTACTAGTTGATGCTTCATTAGTGTTATATCCTAACCTAATTCTTTCCTTAGAATGAATTTGTTTGTTTAACATATCATCAAGAGCATTAGTACCTCTCATGAACTTTTCAAGTCTAATGATGGTGCTCTTAAGGTTTTCATTTTCTTGTCTAAGGTTTTCACATTTTAAGCATCCTAGATCTATTTATTTATTTTTCTCAAGCTTAGCTAATTTCTCTTTTAGCTCACTAATCTCGTTTTCAAGCTTAGTGCTAGTTGATTTTAGCACTTTGTTCTTTTCAATGAATTTTAAACTAAGCTTATGCAAGTTATTGTATTGACCTTCTAATTCACTATCATATTGAGAAGAGCTATTATTGCTATAATACTCAGTTTTAGAAAGTACCTCTTTAGAAGTGTGAGCCATGAGACACTTCTCATCTTTGGGGTTGCCATCAACATCTTCACCGCTATCGCTCCATGAACCTCCAACAAACGTCGTGTGGTTCTTGTCGCGTGAAGGCTTAGGACAATCACTGATGAAATGATTTGGATCACCACATCTAAAGCATTTCCTATCACCTTTATCATCTTTGGCAAATCGGTTTTTGGAGAATGGTTTCTTGTCGTTGTTTGGTTGCCTCACGTATTGACCTTGTCTTTTGAAGAACTTTTTAAAGTCTCTAACCGCCAAGGCATATTCCTCATCATCACTATCCGAGGAGCTTTCATGGTCGCTTTGTGCCTTCTTGGCTTTGAGTGCAAGAGACTTTCTTTCACTCTTAGTTTTCACCATTTCTGAGTCCTTCAAAAATATCATCTCATGAACCTTCAAGTTACCAATGAGTTCATCGAGTGATAATTTAGCGAGATCCTTTGATTCTTCAATCGTCGTGACTTTAGATCTCTATTTAGGATACAACGCCCTAAGAAACTTCCTAACATTGTTCTTGCTAGAAAAACCTTCATCAAGTGCTTTTAGACTAGTAATAATAGTGTTAAATCTAGCAAATGCACTATCTATGGTTTCATCTTCTAAGATGACAAATTGTTCATATTGTTGAACAAGAAGATCGATTTTACTTTCTTTGACTTGGCTATTACCTTGGTGGGTTACTAAAAGAGTGTTCCAAATGTCTTTAGCGGTTTCACACATAAAAGTCCTTTCGTACTGTTTCTTTGGTAAAGTATTATAAATCACCATTTTAGCCTCATTATTTTTAGCAAGTTTCCTTTTAGTATCATCATTAGCTTTGTCAAAAGTGACTATCTCCTTACTTTTAGAAACTTCATTATATTGAAATGGCAAAAAATCACCAGTGGTAATAACATGCCAAAGATCTAAATCTTTTGATTTCACATAAGTCTCAAACCTATTTTCCCAATAAATAAAACTATCGGTTTCAAAAAGAGGTGGTCTTTGCATAGATTACCCTTCTACATACTTGTTGGAATCCATAGATCGAATCAAGTTTTAAAATATAATATATTTTAAAAAGTCTTGAGCAACCACGCTCTGATACCAATTGTAGAAACTAGAAGGGGGGTTGAATAGTTTCTTAAATTTACTTGTTAAAGGTTGGTTTTAAAAAATCCTTTTTCAAAAACTTAAGCTTGAGTATTTATGTGAAACCTTCTTATACACAATATGAACAAGGTATAGTGCAACTAAACTGATAATCACAAGTATAAAGAATAATGAATGTAAAGTGCAACTAAACTAATAATCACAAGTATAAAGAATAATGAATGTAAAGAGATAAGGGAAAGAAAGATCAAACCAAACACCAAGGATTTATAGTGGTTCGGCAACGAAGCTCACTCCTCGTTCCTACTCCACTCCTCGAGTACTCCTTACTCGAGAGTTTACTAATCAACAAGCTCCTTAAGGTGGAGAAACCGTACACAACGTCGCTTAACCAATTTCCTACTCTAAGCTAAAAGTCGAGCCCTAATCTTAGCTAGGACCAATCTACACCAATATACTTTGAGGACTAAGTATTAACCTTAATACATACACAAATTCCAAATATATACAACTACTTGGATCTTCACAATAATGACACAACAATGAATAAATAAGTTTGGATCTTCAATGGATCTTTGAGGTAGACACAACACTTCAAGAATGATAGTGTTCTTCTCTTTGCACTTTGAGAGGAGAAAGATTCACTTCTAAACAAGTAGTAATCAAACTAATGATCAAGGATTTGAGTGATTTAAGAAGTATGAAAGAATCTGGAAATGTATGTGCAAAAAAGGTGGATTGAAAGTCTGAGAATGGTCCACTATTTATAAGACAAACATCCAACAGCTATATCTGCCCGCGGTTCCTTATTGGAGCCCGCGGTTCCTTATCGATAAGGAACCGCCATAGGCTCTAAGGAACCGCTGGTTAAGAGTCCGCTTCCATTTGTCTTTTAGTGGATTGGTTCGAATATGGGGATTAAAATATCCTGAAAGGATATTCCAAACCAAGATAGAATATGTCATTTTCAAATTTCAAATTTTCAAATAATTAATTTAATAAAACATTTTCTTAAAAAGAAAGTTTAATAATAAAACTTTGTCACACTTAATAAAAAGTGAGTTTTAATAAAAGATTAAATCCTTGATCACTTAATTAGGATAATTACTTGTTTGTTCATACCTTAAGTGATAATGGTTGAAATGAAAAATACTTGAACTCAAGAATTCGTTTTTCATTGTTTTCGTAAATGCTTGTTTTTATATATTGTCGTAATCAAAACAAAGTGAGACCGAAAAATGCAAGTAACATTTTTAGGCATCATTGCATTAACAGAGTCATTTTTCATAACCTGTCACTCCTCACACAGACAATCTGCCTTTAAAAAACCTCATCATATGATAGCATCTAGCTCTTCTAGGAATAGTTCAAAGAACATGTATCGAATTAATTCAAATGACATTGGTCATAAACAGCATCCAGAGGAAGCTAAGAAAAAGACACATGAGAGAACTAGGAATCTTAAATCTAATGTGATGCCTTCAAGGAATTGGCCTACACAAAAAAGTAGTTATGTATCAAGAACTACTATCCCAATAGCATATCACACGAAGAATTCTAGGTCTTTCTAAGATACAATGAACATTGTTTGCTCAAACTGTTACAAATATGTCTTTGCTACAAATCATTATGATTGTATAACAAAAATACTAAACAGGGTGAACTCCCATGCTAGAGTACCATCCCAAAAGACTACTATTAGAAACACACCCATAAATGATAAAGGTACTTAAAATATACTTAAAACATGGATCCCTACAGGAAATAGGTTCTCTCCAACTAAGTCTTCTCTTTGCCTGAGAAACCAATGTCTCCTAGATCTAGTTTTAGGTGGAAATCCACAGGTAGATTATTCAACACAGTTGGTCTTAAATGGATTAGTACATGAAGGATAGTTCTCTCTAGCAATACCAAGGTTGATTTTGAACCACCACATGGTTCTAACAAATATATTGCTAACCCATATAAAAGCATACAAAATACTAATGAAAGTGCCAGTACCGAGATTAAGGTTAAATAAGAACAAAGAGGTAACCTTATTGTATACCATTTTAGAGCTTCGTTGTTGAAGAATTCGATATCTAAGAATCAAGTGTTTTAGGGGATTTGCGGTTAAGCTTACCACAATGGCTTGCAGTCACATGACATACTATAGCCTGTTCTTCAAAAAAAGGAAAGAATATCATTAACGATATCTTATCCTCTTAACGAGAAATTAAATTTTGTCGTACATGATCTATTATTAAAACATTAAAAGTTTTAAAGCTCATGTATTATGACTTATAGTCGTATAACAGACTGTAACTCGGACCTCAATTAAAGGAAAGTGTATCTTTTAAATAAGATAACTTATCCTTAACAAAGAGAATTCATTTTTCTCGGTCATGAGTTATTGTTAAAAACATCCAACGTTTTTAAGCTCGTGAAAAATATTGTGCTATTGTTCAGATTGTAGTATGGTCTTCATCTTAAAGGCAAGTATTTCTTTAAAGAAAACTTGACTTCATAACATGAATTAATTTTCTCAGGCATAGTTTACTTCATAACCTTGTAAAGGATTGTGTTTACTTTACAACACAATCCCCACATAAATTAATGTACGCTCCATTAAATTTAAAAAAAAATAAGAGAACTCTTATTGACGAAATTTTGTCTTCCAAAGAATCAGTGCCTACATATTCGACAAAGCGCCTACTCAAGTGATGACTATAACTCTTTAAATAGAAAACGGGTCAATGATTGAGGGGGAGCAAATGTCAAGAAATCAAACTACTAGATGCGGTCCAATCCGAATATAATGAAGCAAGGAAGAATGATTCAGAAGGAAGCTAAGACAAGTTCCACCAAGACATTACGATCTAACGTTGCTGAAAAGAACCACATGATTCTATCATATGATGTTCTCATCTTTCAGATCAAGCCTCGTAATTGGTAAATTTGTTAATATGTTATCATATATGATCTTGACTTGTGATTTGGCGTATGAAGTGTTTGAGTATGATTATTTCTAGAATTTTTTAATAAACTCAAAATCTTTCAAAATCACATACTCAACACTACATATCTATCCTCATTAATTTGAGGGGGAGCTTGTGATAATCGTGAAGATAATCGAACCTGTGTTTTCTTCCCAAGTTTTGTTAAATTTTCATTAAATCATTTGATATAAAAAATATCGATTGAGTTAATATTTTTGATAGGGGACAAAATATGATTTAATATGTGATTAATCAATATAATGGTTTGACTTAATGTACGGGCTCATCCCGACTTATTCTAAATGTTTTCGAATACCAAGGCATATGTCAAGGGGGAGAAAATGGATTTTGTAACTCAAAGGAAGTATTCATTGTGATGAACAGTTACCCACAACCCATTTACTTCACAACGATTATGGTGACATAAGGGGTAGGATAGGCTTAAGTCGAATGATTCTTCTAGAGCCAGAGGAATCTTCTCAATGACATTTCATAGCTAGTAATAGTAGTCCTTATGAAATATAGAGTAAGATTGTAAACGCAGTTGAATGCCGACTGATTACTTAAGCTAGCAGTAGAACAACAAAGTGCTAGTGACGACGTCTTGGTAAGCATTGAAGGGGTTGAAGAATGAAAAGAATTCGAAAAAGTGTGTAAAGAAAGCAGCCCTCCTTACAACTTAGGCAGAAACCAGGCCAACTCATATGCTATCGGGATCATTTTAATGATGTTCGGTATTGAAGATAGACATCACAGACCCAATGATGCAATTCATAACCCATCCCAGCTAACTCAGATATCTCTCAAAAGATATTTGTTTTAATCAGACGAAGATCAGTACGTTATCTATCAGCTTCCTTACTCCGAGTAAGTTGGTATTGAAAAGGTGGCACTCCTCTCCAACCCCCGATCACTAAAATCTAAAATGCATAATCGAGTCTAGAGATATTTGAGATCACAAAATTAATATCATTAGGATACTACCCCATAATTCCTTGCTTCTTCACACACTGTGAAAAGTAAGAAAGATCTTAAACTTCCTACGCAAAATATTCATGTTCTTGCCTGAACATTTGAGTGATACGCAAGTATTCATAATAAAGATGGAAATCCTTCTTAAGTGAACATCAACAAGCTCATGGTAGGTGACTTGTGTGATTCTACACGAATCAAACTCGTGATAACTGGAAAGCAACGATGGTTTGATTCTTAATTAAATTAAAACTTGGATTAGAAGTTTGATATTGGTTAGTAGTGGTCAAAATCAAGGTTGCTTACATACGAGACCCCTATTTGGATCATGTCAAAAAGGGGGAAGAAGTCTACAAAGAATGTGCAATATGTTGATCCTTGGTGTTATATTTTTTACAAAGAATACAAGCTTATGGGGAAGTGTCTCTGACATCATCAACTAGGGGAAGATTGTTAGGTCGAAATTATGAGTTGATGCGTAAAAAATAACAAAATAAGAAGACAAGGACTAGAATTTACAAGTTACAATTCTACAAGTTGGTGGAGTCTTTTTATTAGTTTAATAGCTTTATTTGTAAGCTACATCTCTATTATATAAAGAGACATAGACGTATGTTTTGATATAACATTCATTCATAGTGTAAACCTACAAGCAAGTTCGTGTGTTCTAGGCGTCAAGTCTTTGTAAAGATGCCTAGGTTATTTGTGTTTATTGATTAATACAAGTAAAATTGGGAGGAATTTTTCTTGTTGTTCTTAAACATCTCGTTATGATCAATTATGTTATTCCGCTTTGTTAATCACATAAGTATAATTGATAATCCTAGATAAATGGTTTTTACCATTGAGTCTAAATGATCCATAGACTTCACACATCTGATACTCCTAGCTTCTAACGGCATATATATATATATATGATCACTTACCATTCTTTTGCACATCTCAAACCCCTGATACACTACCCTCTAACGACAGTATGGAGTGTCCCTTCAACCAAGTTTGTACCAACTTTCTATTGTAAAACCTGCACTGTGACTCCCTTAGAGTATTACCACTCTGATCCCCGATGATCTTAATACCAAGTATATTTCTCTTTGCTTTATCCAGCAAACCCTTGGTAACCCAGATCTCAGCCTTGCATCCGCAAGAGAATACCATACAATCTACATAGAGAAATAGATGTATGAACATACCTAGTGTACACTCCCAATAATAGTCGTATATGTCGTTGTTGCTTTTCCTGCAACTGCTGAGCACATACACATTTAGCGAGTATCCATATCTTCTTTCAATCCATCCTTCCACTTGGAAATCACCTCACAAGAAATTGTATCATTGAAAGTCAATGACTCATGTTCATATATTGTCTCTACTACAACAACTGCAAAAGCAACAACATTACTGTCTTCTCTATACTCGAATGGTTCTCGTGATAAGTGTTGCTCCCTATCACATGCTAGATGATAGTATTGATTTTCTACTTACTTCGAAATAGGTACATGATCAACATTCCCCGAGGTTCCACCTCAAATGTATGATCCCCTAGCTGTTCCACCTTAAATGTATGATCCCCTAGCGGTTCCAACTCAAACTCAACTCCTTGCAACACCTGCACCAAACTTGTACATACACATGAACCAATGAAAGTTTTCTTGTATTCCAGACCTTCATTGAAAACCATAATCCTATAAAGCACACTCTTTGAAGTAACGTCATCTAACCTCCAAAGGATGCACTTGACCTTATCCGGTTTAAGCATCCCTTGCTGAATACTAGCAAGCCAACCAAAAATTCCAACATATCTATAGGTGTCTTGAATCCAATCGTTATTTATGGTGCCCTATTCACTAGATATGTGGACATGGTTTTATCATCTGCCCAAAAAACCTTAAACATACCAGAATGAATAAGAAACCAGAGTGTAATGTTCATTACTTCAACCACCATTATGTTGTTGTAACCATGCAACACCCAAATGTTTGGCGACCACACTCTTCGTACATTGTAATGTAGACATCTGATTACAAGAATC